>JAQQZZ010039549.1:0-10445 GCA_030265115.1 Mopalia vespertina | reverse complement strand
ATTAGCATTTTACTTATACCTTCTTTAGTTTTAGAGATATTTAGAGAGAAGAATAATAATAATAATCCGAACGATTTCAATATGTCTTTCAAGAAAATCTTGAAAGCCATAACTATAGGTTGTAGCGCCACTCCCTCAGTCAATTAACCAATTCTACACTGTTCCACAGTGTGGGTGTGGTTTCAATTAATAGGTCAGATACCTGAGTGATACTTCAGTGTCCATATAAAACAACATTGAACCAACGGAATGCTTCATTCGCTTACACATTTTAAAAATATGTTGCTGTTTATATTTCTGACAAATCACCGTTTAATTGATTGAAGGGATATGTATTACAAGTTGCCCCAGGAAACAATGTTTTGATTTTAAAACTTTCCTTACTACATTGTAAGTGTATGTTATATAATATGGTAATATAACCTACATGACCAACATACTAATCAGCTGAGGGACCTGACAGACTGACTGTCTTGCTCGGAGATCGCAGCAAAGGTGACCGTTCACGTGATTTTTCGTTTACGTAACCTGAACAACCATTCGCTTGAAAAAATAAGGCCTGTCCTACGAACCAGTCTACCACATAAAGCTAACTCAATCTGAATCTTCCACATCTACAAAACGTCATATTGAAACAAACAATGAAATTATTTTTCATCACAAAAGTAAGCAATTACACGATAAATTACATTAACCGACACTACTTGGTTTTTCGTTGAGCTTGCAGTTGAGAAATGAGAAAACAATTAGAAGCTGTTAGAATATTGTAAACGGACAAGTCACAATGGTTGACAAATAAATTGCATGCTAATCAAAATGATTCAATAAAACATATAACCCAATGCAACAAGTAACCTATTAGTTAATAATTATTATAAAACGGATGAAAAAACATTTCCACAAACAACAGTTAGAGGTTGGGTATCCAACTCACGCAAAATTAGAGTTTAATTGGTCATCCTCCTCATGGTTACATGCCTGTGAATTCTGTGCAAACCTAGAGAGAGGAGGGCAGGCATGAAAATGGTGGTGGCCAACCATTACAAACGTGTAAAAATTGAAAATAATAAAAAAAGCAGCCATACAGACTAAGGCTATAAAAGCAGACAAAATTTCTAAGGCAGCCTTATCAAACACAAATGGCAAATTCATTTCCACAAACAATTTAACGACATATTAAATATCTCCAGAAAGGAAACAATAGACTTGTAGATTTGTAGTGATTGAGCCTAATTTATCAGCCCACTAATGAGATCACGGAGGTGTGCCTAAGCAACTATCTAAAAAGATGCACAAAGATTTTTCTTCCTAATCTTGAAAATGTTGTTGAAGCTGCTGGGAATGACTATGACAATTATTTAGAATAGGTAAAATACATATAGTCTGATAAACTATCTCCACTCTCTAAAATATACCTTTTAATTTGCTGAATTTTAAACCTACCCTTGATCCTCAGTGGAAGATACATTGGTACTGACTTCAGTTTTAATGGGGGATTTTTCGGGGCTCTCCTCAGGTAATTTAGGGATATCCCCACAACCGCTCTCTGATAAAGGTGGCTCACACACAGCGGAATCTGGACTAGGAGTTCTAAACGAAATAATGTGATTGGAGCTGATGTGGATTGGTTCATATAATCAATTTTATGACATATCAGCCCATGGTTAGGTCTTCTTGATTCCAATTTAACATATACTGGTAAAGAATGCTTTTTAGAAAGCTATATTCTTCAGAGCACACTTAGTTCTATAATCTCTTTGGCAACTTTTCTAACAATTGTTTTCATGTCCACTTTAACAAATCTGGAATTATTAAATTAAGCAAACTATACACATAAACATAAAATAACTAGGCTTGGCAGTGCATACAATTCAATAAGTAAATTTACAAGAGTTCCACACAACAGGTGTATCAAAAGAAATTACACATTAAAAAAAACTACAACAAAAACTTGCTGCTACTTTATTTACAAAGCTTTATTTGTGGCAAAGCATTGCGAGCTAGCTTTTACAGACAGTGCAGACACATGGTGGAAAGCAGTGAGAACTTACTTGTCAGGATTGTCTTCGTTAAGTTTAGTAGGTTTTGAGATACTGTCTCCCTCTGATTCCTTGGTAACTTGGCTGGCCAAATCAGCAGGAGCACTAGCAGCTACTGTATAAAAAACACACAAAGATATCCAAATATATCAGATTTCAGAATAGAAAACTCAAAGACTGAAATCTTCCAATAATGGAGATTATATTATTGGTTAAGATAGATATCAACACCAGGTCAAATTCAAAAAGCAAAATCAAATTGCAGTGCCTTATTAATATTGATTTGTTTGGTTAGGGTTTAACTCATACGACGTCTTGACAGTGCGATTGGTGAAAGAAACCATCCGCAATCTCACCGACAAGAAACAATGAAAAGACAGGACAAGGAAAAAACACCATACAAAGACATCACAAAGAGAATGGCTTCGTGGTACCCCTTAGCTCTGAGAGCACCAAGGTAACAGGAAACTCCCCCTCCCCCGAACCACCTGCAATGAATTCAGCATCTAAACTATCCTACTGTCTTTTGACCTCCACTTGCTTACATGTTTTACATATTCAACATTAAATGATAGTCTTCCATTCAAAGTCGTAAATATTGTTAAAGATGCATTTATCATAAGAAAATTAGTCAGTAGTGGCGTGGTGTTGTATAAAAAGGTAGAAGATTATGCAATACATCAATGATGAAGTCTTACAATAGGCACTTGATCTGGAATTATTTTCTGTTGTATCCATGGCAACAGGTGAGCTACTCCTTGGACCCTGTTCAGAACTGAAAGACACAAAACATACAAAATAAGGATTCATCAGGTATTTTGCATGCAGGTACAACAATGTTTAATCAACTTGCTTTGAGAAATTTGAAACAGAAACATATCGGCACATATCTTTTACCATTATTTTATAAACAATTTTAAAAAATGGAATAAAATATATTTAAGAACTGCTCATTGGTGTTGTAATGTTATCAGTCCCATTTATTCACCCTCGTGTCAGTGGACTGTGTGACAGACAAATGCAAACTTAAAATATATTGTTTGATTAATGGGTTTAACGTCGTACTCAAGTGTATTTCACTTATTCCACTATGGATTGTCCATTTCTCACTCCTTACTTTAAATATGATGGAGAGTTGAGAGGAAACCTTGTAAAAACCACCCCTAAATATACCTGAGGGTGACAGAGGACTCGATCTGTGTTTGTTTTTTTATTGGGATTTAACATCGTACTCAAGGGTATTTCACTTATATGGCGACGCACTCGATCTGTGAGTGGTACTTTGAAGGCGGATCAGTAGTTCAACACACAGCTGCTGGCCAGTAAAAGTGGTACAGGTAAAAACACTGAATAGGGAAACAATACCAGGCAGAATTGTATATGATTGTATTGTTTTCAGCAAGGATTTTAAAGCATATATACTGTAAAGTACTTAATTTTCATGGTATTCTCAGTTACAAATTTTGCACGAAAATTAATTCCCGCGAACAGACGTATAGTATTAATACAATGTAGCCACGCTATAAGGCTCCACAATATACCGCGTTAATGATAATAACGCGCATCAAACCTCATCTCATTTCATCCTAGTAATGTACACAACTAGTCTTTATAACCAGTGAACCAGCCTGAAAATACTTTGCAGGGGGGGGTTAAACAAGTCGTGACTGTCATAATATCATGTTGCTGTTGTAGCTTATGCATGTAGTATCTAAAGCTGTCCACGAGTTAATCTGGTCAAGTATAATTGCAAGGCACTACCTGTAACAGGGCAAAGCAGGGCACATTGGGTGCAGTTAATGCAAAGCTTTGTACAAAGTTATCAGAAGTTGCATTCGTTTATTGAGACCTGAGATACCAACCCATAGAGCTGAACAAGGAACAAGGGCGTCTTTGATTGGCATAGAGTCCGCCAACCAGCTCACAGCTAACAAAGGCCTAGGCAGTCTATTTCATGCTGTTTATCGATCAATGCTGCACTGTGTAAAAGTTTATTTTAAAACATTTTTTTATTCAAATTAGTCAAAAGGCTGGTGTTGTCTCAGCTGGCGCAACAAATTGACACTTCACTGAATTAACTCACAGCAGGGCGCATCAATCCAGACGGCGTGGCCTTGTCTTTGTTTGTTCATAGTAGGTGTGAATATAAGTGAGTTACATGTAAATAGCTGATAATCCCTACCCAACTGACTAGCTAAGCACTTCTCAACAATTAATACAATGGAAAAACATTCAGAGAAAACATGCACACTTTCTTTAATTTTTGTTGTTGTGATACATATGCGACAACTCTTTCCAGCGAATTTAAGGAACTTTACAGTATATATCAATGTATGCTTCCCAAGAAAAATATTCAACCATCAGCCATATGTTGAGGAAAATCCTCTGTCGAAAGAATGACAAGGTATGAGCTTAATGGAAGATCTGGAAAATTTGAATATATGTACACCGAGTATGGATTTGACGGATTCAAATGTTTTTACACCTCAACTTGATCCATCATATTACGACAAATAACTCTGGCCTACCTCGATGAGAATTGACTGAAATCTGCCCATCCCTCAGACTGACTGATATTATCGGACACCGCATGATCAGAATTGGAAGTAGTAGCTGTGATTGTCGGAGCAGGGGTGGAGCTCTCCCATGGATTACCCATATCCATGGCTACTGGTGTCGCATCTACAACGGAGTCAAACTTAGCCCAGCCAACTGTAACATAAGAATGATTTGCGTTCAAGCCACATCAATAGATAATAAGTACTATCAATACGGAAGAACACAGACTTCATCTTGAGGCATATTTGTTTGCTCGTTTTAAGTTAAATTTCCCCAAAATGACACTTCAAAATACGACAAACCAATAAGTAACATTTTAGATATAAACATTACAATGACCTATGATGACTATAATAACAGCATATTTACCTTCATTGGCATCTATTTCCATATTTTCAGTGGAAGGCTGTTGTGGAATGATCTTGGGTGAAGATAACTCGTCCTCACTATCAGTGCTGTCATCACTGTCAGCCGTAGTCTCTTTATTCACAGGTGAACTGGATAACCTGAATATAGCACACAATTCACAGGTGAAACAAGTAAGCAACATTGTTAGGCAGTAACGGTTTAACACTACTGAATTAGGTACAGAGTTCTACAACAGGCAATGTCCTAAACCTAATCAGTGCTACAACTTAACTGTACCGGTCTCTGCAACAATAAATAGGATTTGAACATACAGTTGTTCTCTTAGTTTTCACAAAGCTCTGAAAGCCCCAAGGAAACAGGATGCTCTCTCCCAATCCTCCGCTAAAAATAAGTAAAATGTTCTCATCCCGGAAATGGAGACTTACCCTGACCCAGAAGCTACAGTGAAGGGTTTCTCTTCCCATATATCCTCATCACTGTCATTGTCATCAAAGGGCTGGATTTTCTCATTACATCTCTGTTCAAACATGGTGGAATCAGGCTAGAAATTAGAGTAGTGCACAAATAAAACCAACGTAAAATAAAATTGAAAGTAAAACAAAATTTGAATAAAAACAAAAGGTGAATGTGCAAGATAACAAAACAGAAGCTTACGAGTTACTTCGTATTGGTGCCAATGGTGCTCAGAAAAAAATAATAATGTTCAACTTATATTTATTCCCACTACCAGAAAGCATATTATTTGATACATGACATATTTATATGTTTGAAATAAACATTACTAAGTGTTCCTTATTTTTGTACACATACTATTTTTTTCTCCCGGTTACCCAAAATATATTTAAGAGAAAGCCAATCCACTTTACAAAGAACAGTATTTAGCCGACTTGTAAATGACAAACAAAAGAAGTGGACTATGTTTCACTTCATTTGCACTTCCAACCTATCATGTAGCATCAGAAAGAGTAATCTTGTGTATGCTTTTATAATGGATTGAGAGATTTTACGCTGAACGTAAGGTTATTTCACTCATCTGACAGCATGCCAGAGGAATGGGTGAAAGCAACCACACTGGCAACAAACAATGACAAGACAGGACGATCACAAGACGCAATTCAAGAACATCACAAACACACTTGCATTCATGTTGTTCGTTGGCCCAGAGAACGCAAGGGCCTGTTGGTCAAAGTGATATTGCATTTATAATCCCAAATTAGATGACGTCAAGTTAAATGCCTATCTCAAATCATAGATTGGTGATTTAATCTGTGAGTAGTCATTTAGTGACACATCTTGGTTTTGAAGGACTGGGGCCAGGGCAACAGGCAGCTCTCCCAAAGCTCCACTTACACAAACATAAAATGTGAACAAAATAATGAGATCAAAGACCTTTAAAATACAGATAAACAATACCGTTTTGAAAATTTTTTGAGAATTATCAAGACGTAAACCTAAACTCACTTCTTCATCATCATTGGCTTGTATGTCAAAGTTTATGGAAATTCTGTCTGTAAAAGGGGAGCTGGAGAGAAATAAAGAGACATGCATAAGTGTTTGAAAAACTCAAGTGGATTGCTCATTTAAGGACAGTTTTGTGTGATATATAATTATATCAGTATTGTGCTCATATTGTGGCAAATGTTCACTCGTTGGTTTCAAGGGAAAACTGGATAACCAATGAGGACTTTCCTGCATCTACTAGTGGCAGGTCCAAAACTGGATTCGTTGTATTTTGTTTGGGACTAGATGAATTCCTGACACACATGACACAGGTCCAGTCGACAATATTAAAAAAACAGATCTATATGGAAATTAGATCAATTCAATAACAACGAATAAACAAAAATAAGAAATATTGGTATGTCATTGCAGGGAGAAAAAAATTCAGTGTTTAATGACATGCTCAAGGGTATTTCACTTCTTTGACAATGGTGTACTGTACTTCCAATGAGTGAACAGAAAATATAAACATGTGAAATTTTTTTGTATAAAACTTATGCAGGAAAAGGAATGCTCTTCCAATGCTGATCTTATACGCTGAAATCAATTCAATGAAGAATTGAACCCTCAAGCAAGAATTTTATTCTATAGTAAAAACAATATATTAAGAATTATCAGAAGATTGGTTGATTGGTGTTTTACGCCTTGCTTAAGGGTTTTTCACTTATATGACGAAGCTGTATTCAACATTAATTGACACTAGCACAACCATAAAATGTGAGGTGTTTTGATACTGTTGTTAGTTAATCTTCCTCCAGTGCTAAGTAAAGACAGCATTGCTACTCAGGAAACACACTGACCTTAGTGGGAAGGTGAATTTATCGGCAGAAAATAGAGAGATAAAACTGCTGCTCTTACTTTTCTTCCTGTTCTGTGAATTCTGCCTCATTAAATCCAAATTGGTCGATGAAGTTACTGGTCATCTGTTGCAGCTGATAATCAGAGAAGGCCTATTAAATAAATGCCAAACAACACCTATCACAAACAATATGTAATTTGGGTCAATAAACTAATGCCAGAAAGCCCTGTGTCAGGTTTCTACCAAAATGTTCACATGGGAATCATGTTAAAAAAAAGTTGTGTCTGTGAGTATGATTTGTCATAATATTATGAAAATAGCTGGATATTGAATACTGTTTTAATGTCTCCCTTTGGGAAAGATGCCAAAATACTCTGTTTTGTGCCATAATTGGTCCTTGTTTTTGTCACTGGTACTAATGATAACAATGGCTGAGGTGTTAAAGACCCAAAAACATATGAGCAGACAATCACAAACTAAGCACTAATCTAACACAAGAGCTGCTGACAAGGCAGATCAGAGGAGTCCCTGAATAGACACACATGCACACACAAATGTACAGATTTGCATCGGTTTTCTCCCATAACTATATGTGACTATATATGAAAATCTAAATGAACTTAGGTTTCAACAAAAAATGGCAACCTCAACGAAAAACCCAAACCTCATAAAACATAAAATACATGAATGATTTGCAACCAACCTAATGTCATTTAAAGAGATGTGATTTTAGATTTAAGAGAGGCAAGGGTCAAGTGGCCCACAGGACTCAGAAAGTTCTAAGAGCCTTGATTGTGTGGTGTAGGTTTGGTTACTTTTTCAATTCCCTTTTTATATAAAAATTTAGGCCTAAGTGTAGTATATATGTGTAGAAAGTTAACAACTAATAAAATTCTTTCATTCAATTTTGTATTTTTTGACAGAGGAATGTGTAGAACATTTCTCTCAGGAGCATTATGTCAAACCAGATAGATTTCAAACAAATTATAAATTATTTTTAACAATTCATTTAACATAATTTTGGTCATCTGAAGAAACTGTTCAATCTGTTGTTGAAAATCAGCTGTTCTTGACAATTTGTTGAGATGACATTTTGGCTAAAAAGCAGAAGAATTTAACTTTTAAACACTCAAAAGTGCTAAGTAAAGAGAGATAAAACCAAATAAATTAACTAAACGGTGTAGCTTACGCTACTGTAAGTAATTTTTTCTACATACCATACAGTATTGGCCACCAGCTAATGGAATTTGAAGTTTTTTATCGAAAAAGATAGAATGGTGACTAGCATTAAAATAAAACCTCAAGGATGCTTTTTATTTCCATTCTCAGAAGAACTTAGCCAGAACAATTTCTATAGAATGGATAGGTGCCAAGCAAAATGCATAATTACACTTCTAAATAGAGAAAAATTATTTCTCTTTTTTTTATTTCTTTTTTTAATGTACATGAATAAATTTTGTATCCCAAAATAACGAAAATACTATATACTTGTACATGTTGTTCATTTTTAGTACTTTTGCAAAGTGTAGTTAAAAACGCACCAATTCGGAGTAGTGCATGCTGAAATAATACAAGACAGCTTACCTGCTGCATGGCCGTATCCTGAGGGAAAGGAATGTCACGAAAATCTCCATCATCATCTTCACTACTTGACGGAATTGTATGGTTTGGTACCTGAACAAATCAAATAAATCCTACATATTAAATTTATACATGACTTTGAGAAAAATATTGATGCTTATTGTGACTATTGTAAATAATTATCAAATGATGTTTCACTCTATCCAGCTCTATACAGCCAACATATGTTGATTACATTCTGTTTATTTTGAAATGACCGGTTGAATTACCATTTGAGAAAGCTTCCAATAAAAAAAGAGTTCATGTAAAAGACATCCTGTAAAATCAAACCTCAAATTAAATTTTCATATTATTTTGAAATATGGAATCACTTTAGAGAATCAACCGTGAGAACGCAAAACACTGCGGAGAAAATGGCTGAATGAAACCATCTGTTACTGTGACAACAGGACAGTGCAACAATGATAGGATAACAGAATATTAACTCAGGAAACAACACATGGCACAACATGACACTATAACTCACAAACTGTGAGGACTCACAAATGTAGACATTATATGTTACTCTAAATATCCTTATTAGTAACTACCATAATCAGCAGTTAGATAAGCAGGAATATGTCTTACCAGTTCTACAGTATTCTTTTTATTCATTTCAGAAAGAGACCCAGCTACAAATGTCTCCCACTTCTCTCGAGAATCTTCTTCTATGGCTGAAAAAATGTTTTGAATAAATAAGCAAAAATTAGTTCAGATAATTTGCTTTTGAAAAAACGAAAATTAATCCATTCATATCATAGTTTGGAATTAATTAGTAAATGAGAACATTATACAAAATTGACAGAAAAAAAATAATATTTTAAACAAAATATTAATATAAACAGAATATTAACAACATCGACCACGTTTGGTAAAGTTTCTCCTTTTTCAAACATAATTTTTCGTATATATCTTACAATTATAACTCTGTTTCACAAGTTCTAAGTTTTCCCCTTTGTCAAGACTGACTACCACATCATTAGCAATTCGAGTAAGATGTCCCATATAGCCCTGCCGGTGGCCGCCTCCCTTTGATCTGATAACACAAAATGACAGTATTTAATATCAATCAGATCATGGTGTTTTTCATACTTGCAGCCAGGCTTATTACAACTCTATGGACAGTATTATAACGATAGATGAAACGGGACTGAAAATAAAGTAAGATCTTGCTCTGGAACAGACCTGAATCATTTGAATTCTCATTCAATAAAAGTACTTTTCATAATTCAGATTGTTTAGAAAATGTAACTTTGCTCGGATAACATTGTTCAATGAATTGTCCATAATACTTTGTTTTACAAACTAGGAACAAAGAATTACATTTTTAAATAAACAATATACTCACTGTACTTGTTCATTTTGTTCCCAGCCTTCAACTATTCTTTGTACTAATCTACATTTTGTAAATAACTGCAAGAAAAAAAGAAAGGAAAAAAAGAGACATGAATTGTGGAAGATGTAGATTTTATTGGAGATTTGATACAGGGTTCCCACACTTATTTAAAAAGAATTTCCAGGACTTTCCAGGAGTAAAATAATGTAGTTTTTCAGGGTTT
>JAQQZZ010039538.1:0-10445 GCA_030265115.1 Mopalia vespertina | reverse complement strand
TCGGTTATCGAAAAATTATCGGACCTGGTCAGTAGCATGGTGAAAGACACGAAGTTTTTTAACATCTAAAACGCGCAAATTTTTTATTGCTGTAAATTGACTGAAAACAAATGCGCATATTACAATGTCTCTTCCGTTAAAATCCGCTGTGCTAAAACTATTCAGATCTGTTGGGTGGCAGAATTGTACATAGAAACTCAAAGAAAGTAGACCACGTCCACTGGCCGTTCAATTTTCTATAGCACAGCATGCGCTTCTTGTTAGTGAGCGGTGCTGGCCGGCAGAGTTGTGCCTCCTTCTCTTTATAGCTCCATGCTACCACTAAGCCGCGGCAGCGGGCCCACAGTATGGGTGAAAGAAAGAAAAATGGCGGGTTAGCAACAGATACCTGAACCTTATTTCTGTATTTTTAACAAGACTAATGGGCGATTTCAAGTCTCATTTGCCATATAAAATGTGTCCGGAAGATCAATATATCAAATATTATTGGACAGATCTAATTGAACCCATAATAGCCGGTAATTTAAATTTTTTTTTTACAAATTTCACAGTTATGTGCACTCATACTCTGTATCTCTAAATAAGGCTACATTGTTACTTTGTATGATAGATTGGTAGAGATACAGAGCTCTGCATCTATACATTTCCGTATGTCATCGTAACAGATGAAACAACAAAATTACCGAACTCACCTAATGATTTGTCGAACTGTGATGATCTTGAAAACATTTTAAAGACGTCGAATTGTTGTATTACTCGTTAGTAACACTGCCAAAATAAAGAATATTATAAGTACAACGATGTTTATGAAAGCAGAAATATTTAATGACGCGGATACACTCAGATACTTGTGACTTTCTTTATCACATGTCCCATACGCACTTAATAATACAAAACACTTTCTGCTGAATTTAATATTTGTAACAATTAAATTTATCTACGTTCACATGAACTGATTTCTTTGATTTTTAAAATGTCGTTGTTTAACATTATAATTAGATTGATAACTGCCATAAATTTTTCATTGATGTTTGGGGCCTCAATTTGACATTTCATGGAGTTTCACATCATGTCGCATGTCTATTCGCTCTGAAGATTACAACCGCTTTGTGTCGTGATTTGAAAACTCAAACAGAGCTCACCTTTTACGACAGTTTTGAGACAGTCGATTATACAAAGACATACACAATAACAACATCAGCAACAGTGCTCGGTCCAATCTGTCGAGATCAGCAACTCGTTGACGCCATGTGTCTGCTAGTCGGACCGACAGGCGTGGGCAAAACATTGTTGTTGAAAAGACTCAATTGTATCCTTACTAAACTCAGTGCAGAACCCAATTGTCACTAGATCAAGATTATATAGCGTTTACAATACTGACGGTACAGTTTCATCAAAAAACGTCTTGTAGATTGAGATGTTTTTTATCCAAACTACACAGAAAGTAAAATCTTTACAAACGGAATAAACGCGAAAAACGTCTGTCGATATACCTAAAGCTTTCATTTTAAAGCTCCTTACCTGCAATCATCATTTTTTTTCGCCTGTATACAGTCCAAAACTTTCTCTAGCAACCAGCTATCAAAGTTCTCCTGCCATCTTGTTACCTAATTCCCATGCGCCTTTGCTCGCTCACAACATCTGGCATACGCTAAAGTCACAAAGTAAAAAACTGCTTCGCCGACAAAGGCTCATGAGAATCGGGTGCACACAAAATCTCAAACTACAACAGAAAGGGCTATCATGGCTGAGCTAATTATCACAACAATACATTAATCCTTTAGTGATGGGTTAAATGGACAATCTGCCATCATTAAAGTTAATCACTCTTCAGTACAACATTAAACACCAATCAAACAGACAAACTTATGTGATGGACGAAATGGCAATTATGCTGGACAGTTGGACATAAGCTTGCTGGGCACACTTTAATGAAACTTTTTATCTTCACTGATATCATCTTTAAAAGTTAAACTTTCATGAGGTGATGTCATCTAAATGTTTAATAAAAACATTTTATACAAACCAGTTCTATGAAAGTGTCTATTTCCTGTAAGGAGCACCCGGATTCCTATTAGCTTCCTCTTTAATGTATGTAAAAGTATGGCAGCTAAGAAGGGCCACATTCTAAAAAAATGTCTGAAATATTATCTCCTTATTAGGAGATATTATCTCCCAATAAGGACATTATAAGTTCTAATTAGGAGATAGTAGGTCCTTATTAGGGGATACAAAGTCCCAATTGGGAGATAACCTGGTGACAATAGGTTCTTATTGGAAGATGATATGACCTACTCGGAAGATAATAGGTGCTTTCGGGAGAGGACTTGTCCTAATCAGGAGATGAAAGCATAAAGTAACAATCGAGAGACAAAAGATCGGAAGATGGACAGTGATTGTGGCTTAGTGGTTAGCGTGTCAATCTACCATCCTACTTCGATGTCCCGAACACGAGTTTCAAGTGTTGGACATATTATCTCCTAATTAGGGCTTATTATCTCCTAATAAGGGCTTATTATCTGTTATGAGACTTGAGAACCCAATTGAAATTTGACAGATTTACACTATAAGAATATATTATGAGCAGGTAGAATTACAAATTTTAGACTGTATTACCTACTATCCGAACTTCGGATTAAAGGATAAAGCTAAAGTGTTACAAGTGTACAAATTAATAGATGCATTGTATGTGTGTTACTTTCAATTTCATCCCAAACTGTTGCATCAGAGGGGACGATAGGTAAAAATATAAGTCGTGAAAATCCTGTTTTGCACAACAAATTATCAAATCAAGACAACCTTAACTGTCTGTAATAAAGCTTCTGCAGGAAAAAATTCGTTTGAAAATCTTGGAGAAATTCCCCCCACCATAGCAACAGTAAGTATCTTTGAATATTATTGATTGTAAAACAGACTATATTTTGATCTGACAGGTAGGCTTGCTTTATACGTTGGTTCCATGTCTTTAAATTCTTAGGTTTGCTAACTCTTAAAAAAATATTGCTTCAAGAATGGTGGCAAAGTTGAAACAAATGTTCTGTTAAATGTAGACCTGATCTATTTACTCCGACATCTTATGGCCCTCTGACTGAGGGCAGTTTGTTTGAAGAGTAGAAATGCTGTCTTTACTTAGCACTGGAGGAAAATTAACTTTCCATTATGGAAATGCTTCACATCTTGGTTGTACTAGTGTCAATTATTGTTGGAATACACCGAGGTCATATAAGTGAGATACCGTTAAGCACGAAGTTAAACACCAATTATTCAATCAATCAATCAATCGACATCAAATGTTTAGCGTCCACCATGTATGTCTGACATGCCTGGCGTTAGATACACATTTATATGGTTTGTGCAAATGTTGGAGATTATAGCTTATATGTATATGCTTAAACTTCTGACTGTGTCAATGGTTATTGGGTAGGCCAAGCTGTTATCAGTTGTGCAGTGCAAAAAGGAAATTGGTACAATAGAAATGAATTTGCATTTATTCAATACATCAGATCAAAACACAATTTTTATTTATTTATACATTTAGGTGGGTTCCAATTTAGTGACCATCAATTTCCAGAAGAAACAAGATTTGACTATACGGGAGTTAGGAGGCAGTATGGGGCCCATTTGGAAAAACTATTTCAAAGATAGTAAAGCTGTGATTGTAAGTATTAAATTGTTCGTATCTTTTTATAAATGTAGAGAAAGAAGAATTTGCATATAAACTACTCACAAAAAGTTAAGGATCACTATGAGAAAACAGGTGAGTGATAAACCCACTTTAATGAAATGTACACACCAAACTATTGCTCGAAATTGAACGCAATTTTGTGCCGTTCTCCATAAGGCATTGAATTAAATGTTTGCAAAACTTCAACGCATTGACTTCTTTCTGCTGAAAGTTATGACTTTGGGTGCAAGTGATCCTTAACTTTTTGTGAGTAGTTTATTTTGTTCTCCAAATAATGTGGACACAAAAACCAGTCCTCGGATTAATGGCATTCACCAAATGCACATGGAGGAATATTATCTTTCTTTAAGAGCCAAAGTCACACTGAATGAGAAGTCTTTCTGGTCCCGTTTGTTCAGCTCATAGGCTGTTCCACAACATAAAATATTTTATTTAAATTTATAGTAACTATAAACTATAGAAATAAACCACCCAAAAATGCACTGTTTGTGGTGGTGTTAGAACATGTGATGATGAATGATTAAATTCAAGTACATGCGAGAGTAAATCAGCTGTGCTTATTTCTGCTCTTGTTGAAACCCAACAGCAATATAACAGGGGTGGACAGGCCTTCAAGGTTAAAAATGACGTCTACAGATTGTAAATGGGCTGCTGTGTTGGAGTTCTAGTCTGTTATGTCACAAAAACCCCAACATAGTACTGGAACATAGTAATGTGTCAGTCAGGACACGCTTATGGGACTAAGAGTGAGCATGTATATTACATGTACATGTATAGCGTATGGTTTTCATCCAGTGTGTAGACGGCCTCTTCCAGTCGAATGGAAACTCAATTCTTATTGGGTGGAGTAAAGATAGGTCATCTGAAAGTAGCTGTTTTTCCATGTATGTACATGTAGGAAACCAAGAGAGGCTTAATTCGAGGATTTTCTTTTCTGTTTTGCAAAAATGCCTTTGCCCTGGCTGGAGCTCTCCAAACTAAGTGGCAACATGATACTGATACATGTATGTTGTGCTATCTTGCAGTGTAGTATTAATTGTTTATTTTTACACCAGCCTGTGGTCATTGTGCAGGCCTAATGAGCCTACGTCAGTCAACCTCAGATATATGAACGAATCACATGATGTGACTCCGGTAAGCACAAGGCTGGTTTTTTTATACCCCCTGCAATATATGTGCGGGGGTATCTTAAAATAGGTGCCATCCGTCTGTCTGTCCATCTCCACTCATATTCCGAGCTCAATCTCCAAAAGTACTCAATGTATCGAGCTGAAATTTGTTTTATTTAACACGTTGACTGCCGGTCAAAAAGTCCTAAAATGGTCATATATGCCAAGCGTGGATTTTGATAGACGGCATCGAAATATTCCATTTGTTGTAATGAAACTTTTAGATGGTTTCCTAGATAAAGGACATATTGTCTTTACGAATAACTACTATAACTCTGTGGGGCTTGTGAAACGTCTGACTGACCGATCCACCTACATCTGTGGCACTCTTCGGAACAACCAGAAAGAAAATCCAAAAGACGTTGTCACTAAGAAACTAAAAAAGGTGAACATGTATGGAAATGTTCAGAGTCTGTTGTTGTGTGCAAATGGAAAGACAAGCGCGATATTGACAATTAGTAACATGCACAGAGTTGAAATGGTAGATGTTGCAAATCGACGACAGCAGGTAACAAGGAAACCAAACATTGTCCAGGACTACAATGGTGGCATGTCGGGCGTCGATAGATCCGATCAGATGTTGTCGTATTATTCCGCTCTGAGAAAGACTCTTCGATGGTATAAGAAGATGGGGCTTCATATTTTGGAGGTCTGCATCATAAATGCCCACATCCTTCACACTGATAATAACCCAGGCAGTGGTATGAATCTCTTGGAATTTAGAGAAGCAGTTACAGTTCATCTCCTTGGTGACGCCATAAATCAGCTTCCTGCAGCAGCCCCTCAACTAGCAGCTGATTCTTTCCATTACTTGGAGCAACTCCCACCTACAGAAAAGAAACAGCGACCCACCAAGCCGTGCCGAATTTGCACAAAGGCAGGCGTGAGACGAGAAAGCCGCTACATGTGTCCAGTCTGCCCCGACAAACCTTCTCTGCGTGTAGATACTTGCTTCAGGAAACACCATGTATAGGGACCTGCAGATTCACCACTCGGACAGTCATTATGTAAACTGTTTACAACTAACCATGAATATTGTTTTATATCGCAAAAGCATCAACATGTTTGTTTTGATAAAATCTTTTGTACATGTATACCACTTGCTAAATTTCGGTTCAGTCAGCAATGTTGGGGGTCCAATTTCCATCATGCAGATACGTAAAAAGAGATAAGTAAACGACATTATTGTTCACATATACACGATCGTTGTTTTATTTATTCATCAATCAAGACAATAGTGTCTAAATTAGGCTTGTAGTGCATTCCAGATTCTCTCATGAGCGCTTTACCAAGTCTTTGTTTACTACGAGATAACTTGTACTTGGTAGAATTCAGTACATTCTCTGCTAGGAGATAACTCGTACCTGGCAGAATTCAGTACATTCTCTGCTACGAGATAACTCGTAGCCGGCAGTCAACGTGTTAACAGCTGACATATTGGCATGTGCACTGTCATAGTGCTATTCATGTAATGTTCTTGGAAGTTTGTCTGTCCAACGATCTGTCCATCATTTGCCTTCACTCTACCTCTGGTGATATTCGGAGCTCTATCTAAAAAAACTACTCAATGTATCGAGTTCAATGCTATTCTTGGAAGTTTGTCTGTCTGTCCATCCGTCTGTTCTTTGTCTCCACTCTACCTGCTGTAATAGTCCGAGCTCTATCTCCAAAAGTACTCAATGTATCTAGCTTAAATTTATATTATTCAACAGCTGACATATTGAGCTGTGCTTTTCATGTAACCGTCTAGGAAATTTGTCTGTCCGTCCATCCATCTATCCTTTCTTCGCCTCCACTCTACCTCCTGTCATGTTCTGATCTCTGTCTTCAAAAGTACTCAATGTATAGAGTTGAACTTTGTTTTATTATGCCCCCTGCTTTATGGGATTTTTATAGCACATATTCCTATCATATTATTTGTAAACAAAAAGAATATTGATAAGACACCTTCCCACAAGTCAGATCAGCCGATTAATATCGTTGTAAAGTTTAATTGTTGGTTTTCTTCACTCACTGAGCTGTCCCACCATAATATCAGTCAGTTGAAACAAGTATGAGAAACTTAACTCAAACGATACTGAAAATAACCCACATATTTCCACACTACAGATGTAAAACACGAAGCAGTGGGCAATACGTGAAATAAGCTTTGCAATGATGTTTGCTAAAAGGGTCCAGACACTCAAGAAAGTGATATTTGCGTTGACCGATTTAAATTAGCAAGACATTCAGTCGAGACTGTTACATTGTCATGGTAATAAATTAGGGTCAGTTTAGGTTTAGAAACAAGTTTAAAGTTTAAAAAAAAAATGTCGACTTTTTTTTAGTGTATTTTAAACACACATGGTTATTATCCAGGGTATCTTTTCGTTACAGTTATGAGACTGTAAGTAGAAGAAATATAGCGAAGGGATTTGAATCAAGGGTGACATATTTATGTAAATTTGTGTTTCAGTATATGGTAGATGTATCCAATCCCCTTCAAATATCAGCAGCCTGTATTCAGTTACTGTCTTTACTGGCACATGATGACCTGACAAACACACCCATCCTCGTAGTCTTCAATAAAACGTAAGAATTACCTGTTGGTTTGATTATTGGATCCCACTGATACATGTAGCAGGATACATCCAACATAAGCTTTAAAATGGTGGTTTCAAAAAATTTACACATAGTAATCTGTACAACATTTCTAAAATTATTGTGCATTATAAAACCTTTCAAAATTTGAGGTTTTCTTTCTCTATCTGATTTGTCAGTAGAAATGTAACTCGGCCGATTCAAAAGGGTCTGTAAAACATTGGTTTTACCTACAATCAATATGGACCCAATAATTAGGCTTAATGCAACACATTTAAATTAATCCACTAATACGGACTAGTTGTATTAAGATTTATTTAAAACCACATGTTGTACCTTATTTCATTTCCCATTGCAGAGATATGCCATCAAAGTTAACAAAGAGTGAGTTGGAGTCGGTGTTTCGTATTCAGGACCTTACAAAAACTGCCCCTCAAAAGATCAGCGTGGTCGAGACCAGTGCTCATACAGGGCAAGGATTGCAGGACGTGGTGCGGTGGTTGCAACAACGACAAAAATAACACATAAAACTTTATGTATTTAAATTTAACTGTGATAATATTATGTCATCTTGAGTGGATGAAGTGTTTTATATGGAAAAAAAAAGTATTAGGTGGTGAAATCGGTATGATATAACAGTTATGATAAAAATCAGACCTCTCTTACACCGGCTTATAAGGACAATATTCTTGTCAACAGCATTAATATATGTTCATACTTACACAACTCTAGTCTTCAGTTAAGTATCTACCTCAAAACCATATTTTAACTGTGTTTTTATTTTATCAAGACCAATCATGTCAACTTTGCACTATAGGTGTTTGGTGGAAAACTGAGAGGAAACCAATGAAAAACTGTGTAAACCTTTGAATACTGCTTATGATATTGTTGAAGCGAAATCTGTTACACATGTGTGTAATGTCCAAGATAGTGGACAGCTGGAGTATGTTGTTTGAGACCCTTCTCATCCACATGAAGCTACCGCCAAGTTTCTACTAGCAAATACATTTTGACAGGGTAATAGGGATAAGTGAAGATTAACTCTTTAGCTGTTCTAATTCCGCTTCAGCCAAAGTAGTGTGGACCGGAAAAAAACAAATGCTCAAAACCAAATGTAGATCAAAGATGTTTTAATATAGATCATAATACAATAGAATTCATGTTATTCTACATTCATGATAATTTGGAGATTTGAGCTAAAAACTTTTACGTGTGTTTATTCACTTTTATTTAATGTCTGACTCCTGGATAATCAAATGATAACTTTCTTGCTTTAAAATGGTGAAGCCCATGGTGTAAGTGCTTCTTGGCACCGAGCCTACTCACACTAGACCAGACCAACTACACACAGCGGGTGGATGCTGGCGGCCAAGTAACAAGTACACCCTCTTTAACTTCACATATAAAGTGGAGGTTTACTATTGTAATGAATGTGATAATATAAAAAAATCATTAGTGTTTCAAGCATAACATTCTGTACGTTCATGTTGGAATTTCCTTGCAGTAATTAACATATTTATTAGGGAAACCTCCTCTTCAAAACAACCATTATGAATAATGACACAACACCATCCCTCAAAGATGTTTTTGATTAGGTCTTCACGACGTCGCTTCACTGAAACAAAATACAAAGTTCTGTTATGGGCTTTGTGGTTGAAATCATGTCTTCATTTTGATGCTAGATTTGATTGAAGGAATAATCTTAATTCATTGAACAGACCATGTAGTGAAAACACATTCATGATTGATGTGGAAATCTGACTGAATGATACACAGTAGATGATATTTCAACTTTTGATTCAATGATTGTTGTAAAAAGCAGTACTTAAGGGTATTTCCCTTTATCTGATGTTAGATCACCATTACAATCACTGTCCAGTATCATTGTGGGAGGAAAACTAGTACCAAACGTACAATGCAGGAAACACCAATGCACATACGATCTGCCAGAATACATTCTTTGTTTGATTGGGGTTTAACACTAAACTTAAGGTTATTTCACTCATATAATGGCGTGTCAGCCCACTCATAATTTACTCAACAACCGTTTTTATTTTCTACTTAAGGCAAAAATTGTAAAGAAAAGATAATGCTTGTTTGTTGCTGCATGGTTCACGCTGTACTTAAGGTTATTTCACTCATATTATCATCACCCTCGACACCGCTGACAACAGACAAGACAATCACATCATACAATAGCAGACCTCCCAAACAGACCACTTTGTGTTGCCCCTTAGTTCTTAGAGAAAAAAGGGCAACAGGGAGCTTCCTCCCACCTGTATATGAAAAGAAAATATCTTACTCGTGCAAAGACGTTGCTTTTAATGTTTAGGATGTTGTTTTCATATCGGATCCCATCCAGTAAAACTGCCCCTTCTGCCTCATCAGCTGTGTTAAACTGTCAAAAATAAAATCATACAAATATAAGCAAACCAACTCAAAATACTATCTGTGACCGGAGACACATAGTGGTAGCTTAACCCATATACTTTCTCATGACATGGCAACTTCATGTTTGTGTGAAATATGCCATATTTAAAATTTTGTCACTTATGACAGTGTATCAACCCAATAGAGAAAAGAATCGTCCCTTGATGCCTCCGGCCAAAAAAAAAAACACTGACAGGGAGCAAAATAAAAAGACCCGGATAACAGGAAGTTCCATCCAACAACCTGCCCACAGATCTGATAGCATGTGGGTAACAGGAAGTTCCCTCCAACAACCTGCCGCCAGATCAGATAGCATATGGGTAACAGGAAGTTTCCTCCAACAACCTGCCTACAGATCTGATAGCATCTGGGTAACAGGAAGTTCCCTCCAACAACCTGCCCACAGATCAGATAGCATCTAGGTAACATTAAGTTCCACTCAACTACCGGCCTCAGATCTGATAGCATCTGGGTAACAGGAAGTTCCATCCAACAACCTGCCCACAGATCTGATAGCATCTGGGTAACAGGAAGTTCCATCCAACAACCTGCCCACAGATCTGATAGCATCTGGGTAACAG
>JAQQZZ010039527.1:0-10446 GCA_030265115.1 Mopalia vespertina | reverse complement strand
TTCTGTAGGTTTGTTTTAACTGCCCGCAGATTGATCTGCGGACAAACCCGCCACGGAAATAGTACCGAAGTATAGGATGTCGAGGTACTGTCAATGTCCAAATGATAAATATCGAACGTCGACGGCCTATTTAATAGGACTACATGATATGATATAGACGATCAGAGATACAGAACTGCATCAACTGAGATGGCTACTGTTCCTTGTGATTCTATTTGTATAACACTGTTTTTTTTATTAAACACCGTCTCGTCCTCCGCCCCACCTTCTTTATTATGCTCCACTAAGCTGTTGACGGCTATAACGACACTGCGATGAGGTTGAATAAGTTACGGGGAATGTTTTAAACCGGCGAACGTGTGTTGTTGTTGTAAACTATTTTAGCCCTTGCTTAGGAATGAGAAGTCTGACGTATTTCTAATAAAACAGAATGGTTCACACTATACCACCGACTGCCTTTGTTAATTTATAGCATTAAATTCAAAGTGAATCCTCGACACAACGAGCTTATAATTATTTAACACAAGAAAACTTAAAAAATAACAAACATTACCAAATACATGCGTTACAAACTCCTCGCAGTGATAAATATTGCAAGCACCTGCATTTTTGTAACCTGACATTTAAACGGATATGGACTTTACAAATTGTAATTCCTTGTCTTGTAACATCTTTATTTGCAAACCAGAGCATTAAAATATATATATATAAAATACCAAACAAACATATATCTGAACTTTTACTGAAAAAATATATAATTAAAAATATAATATCGGTTTTGATTCCGATTATTAAAAGTCAGACTTTTGACAGAACCGACCATGGTAGGTGTTTCTTGACATTTCTGAGATTTCCCCAAATTTGTTTTTATAACAATGTCATGTTTCCAATAAAATTTAATTTAATTGTGTGACTTCTTGCGTGTAATGTAATCAATAGAGCTTATTCGAGGTAATTTTGCACCCAAGCCATTGAAGCATTCACCATTGCATGCATACCCGATGTTTTTCTCACTGTTTTTCACAATAATCTACAAGTAACTCCTTCTTTCTTTCCTGACATTTAAATAAAGTTTTGACACGTTTAAGTTATCTCTCTTTACAATAATAAGATTGAAAACCGTCAAAAAGAATTATTGCAAGTAGGTAAAATACTAGTCATTGTTTTCAGTATACATGTATCTAAAAAAATCAGAGAAAAATCAGATATATGTTTTGAGAGGCCGGCGATAGCGGCGGATCAATTTGCAACTTTCACCACGGGTTGAGATAGGCGGGACGTTGGGCTAAGATGGAAAAATTAGCCCTATACATTGTGCCATCTCCTATATAGCCCTGAGATGACAGTCAATTTATTGCCTAATGGTTATTGACGATTGTCCTTCTTTTCAGGCCTACTTTCCTACGAATTTGACACTTGTTGACATTTGTCAGTAGGAGCGTGACGGTATGAAAGGTTAAAAAAAAAAAATGTGACCATGTGAACGAAATTTTCTGTGTAATTTAAAGGCTGTTAACATATAAAAAAAATGTTAATATTTTCTTCCATTTGAGCTCATAAGCTTTTTAATTACTTACCTTGTTGGATTAAAGTAGAAATTCCAGGTTGTTTGAGATCTGTTGTTTTCAAACAGTACTGCATAGGAATATAGGTCAACTGGGTCACAACCAACCCGACCCCAGTCTATACCTACTCGATAACTTAGTTATTTAGTATTTAAAGTGGGGCCGAGTTGGTAAATACTAGGGACGGGTTGGTAGTGGCCTAGTCCGAGTGGCCCTGACGTTTTGTTTTTGATAATGCCTGACGGCGTTAGTTTTTGCCCATCAGAGAATAACTCAAAAACTATCGTCTGAGCCCCTCGGACTAGTAGTTGCCCAGCTGACATGGGGCTGAGTTGACTTGATCCCCTGCATAGGACATAACGTTTGATTGGGCTGACAGTTTTGCTGGGTTTTGCACTGTTGATAGATTGCTCTAATACTTTATTCAAATTTGATTTGTTATTCAGTATTCACGTTATAAAATCACACTGCAGGCACTTGACATATCAAACAGAACATCAGTCATGTTCAGGGGCTTAGCCAGAAATCAAAAGTATGGTGTCCAAAATTGTAGTTTTGCTTCACTTTTTTAGTAACTGGGTGTCCGATTTTTACAGTTTCCTTATCTCCTTCTTGTAAAAGTTTCTTAAAACAGTGTGTCCAAATGAGGCAATTTTTCAAGTCAGGGTGTCCAAAGGACGGGTGGACACCCCTCTGCCTAAGCCCTTGGTCATGTTAACTTCTCAGTTTTAGGGGATAAATCAATCTAGATTAAGACAAAATTTACGTGTACCTTTTTCTGGCAATTAAATGCTTTCGAGGGATCTTCCTGTTGCTCTGGAACTCCCATAGCTAATGGGCAAAATGAACCAGATCTGTTTATGTTTTTGTATGCTGTCTTGTAATTGTCTTGTCTTGTCTTTATTTGTTGCCAGTAGTGTTAAGGATGATTTCTGTCGACCATCATGAGTTAAATAAGTATGGTGTTAAACCCCAATCAAACAAAGAAACAAAGTTTTAAAAAATTGTTACGGTGGATGTTGTGATCGTGATTCATGGATTTGTGCACAGAACTTTTCTTTTGGAGGGAGCTTCCTCTTAGCAGATCTTAATATTTGTATTGTGTTGTTTGATTGTCCTGTCGTGTCTTTGTTTTGTTGCTAATGACTTTGAGGGTGGTTTCCTTTAACAATACATGTGTCTGGAACGCTTTCTTTTGAGTGAAATAACCTTCAGTACAACATGAAACCCAAATCAGATTCAAACCAAGAAACAACCATACATGTCTCAGGCACGTTGATTTGAGGTGTGATCTTTATTAAAGCATAGGACAGCTCACCTCAAATCAGAAGGCTCGATGTCTATCAAGAATCAGTTTTCACTAGTAATTGTCGCGAATAGTTTATAAATATACAAATTAATATTATCACAATATGAATGTTGCTAAAACATCCAAAATTAATTAAAATAAGCAATGTCAGTTTTTATTTATTTCAGCGTTTTCGATTCTGTGGAGATTTGGATTGCCCAGATTGGGTACTGGCTGAAATCAGCACCTTGTCTAAAGTGGTGAGTTCATGTTATGTTTAAAGGTGCATTCTCACAGTACGATTTGTGGTTGGAGGGAGTTTCATGTTGCCCTGATGCTCTCAGAGCTAAAGGGGAACAGGAAGCCGATCTATTTGTGGTGTCTGTATTGCGTCCTGTATTTGTCCTGTCTTGTCTTTGTTTGTTGGAAGTGGTGGTGTCCTTCACCCATTGGGCTGCATGTCGTCATATAAGTGAAATATCCTTGAGTACGACATAAAACCCCAATCAAACAAACAAACAAACAATTTGTAGTAACGACTTATGGGGATTTCTGTATATGCTTTTTGATTGGTTGATAAAAAAGGTGACCAATCAAAATTCTGCAAATAGGAGGAATCCCTTGAAATCGTTACTACAAATCATACTGTGAGAATATACCTTAAGCGGTCGCTGATTACCACACGAGTGTCACCAAAGCAGTTCCGCCATGTGCCAATGTTCGTCTTCTGCTAGTTTTGAAAACAATGCCCGTGTGTTTGTTTTTGTTTGGAGAATAGCGCTACTGTCTTTACTTAGCACTGAAGGAAAATAAACTTTCCAACTAGGGAAACGCTTCACATCTTGGTTGTGCTATTGTCAATTATTATTGGAATGCACCGTCTTCATATAAGTGAAATACCCTTAAGCATGGCGTAAAACACCCATCAATCAATCAATCCTCCACAAATAATAGAGACATTTTCTCTCTGACTCTTTGTTGAAAGATTCCTGTTGCCTTGATATTTGACGAGAAAATAAGCGCTGTGAGAAAACGCAAAAAAATAAATAAATTTGGTTTTAGTTATGAGATGTAATATTTAATTTTGGTTTTTCTATTTCACCAGACGAGTGTAAAGATGAAGTTATTATGTGTTCAGGTGATTAAAGATTTGCTGGGACAAACGATTGACGTAAGTTCATTATATATATATTTTTGAATTAATGAAGTGAGAAAAATTTGCTTGCCTCCACGGGGATTCGAACCCGGGACCTTTGGGTACATATATATATATATATAATATATATGCCCCCCTTCCCAGAATTATTTTCATATCTTCCAGAAACAATTTTGCCTTTTTTTGTCCCAAATTTGTTATCCTATCTGAGAAAGTCTAGGTGTCTAGTAAAAGTTGTGAAAGAAGTGAAAAACAAAAGTACAGAATTGGACACATTGTGGTGTTGAGTACAATGTGACATGGGAATAAAGTGAAGTACAATTGGGTGCAAGGGGCGGTTGAGACGGAGCTGTTGTTGTTGGGGCAGCAGAAAGCCAGTCTTTGTTTGATGTCTTTGTGTTATATATATATGCCCAGGCCTGTGCTTTTATCTTTTCTGGTAGAACCTTAAAATCGATCCTCTAAAATTTGGTGAGATAACCTAATATTTGCATTTTCCCTTGGTTTGCTGATTATTTAAAAAACATAAATGTGCCTTTGTGAAAAATAAAGCAAAATTTCTTTCAAATACAATCTTCATTGATAATCGGATCACAAAATTTGGGAATCTGCAAACAATTTGGGAAACCTATAAATCAGTTCTCCTAAATTAAGTTTGCATAACCATGGGGAAACCCCGTTCTGTCCCTTCTCCCCAACAGCACAGGCCTGTTCAGCTGTCCTGTCTTGTCATTGTTTGTTACCAGTAACTGCTAGGCTGGTTTCTTTCAGCCATTAAGTTGGCACCCTGTCATATGAGTGAAATACGATGTTAAACCCCAATCAATCAAACAAACAAACCTTTTGGTGCAATTTTGGATACATTATTGCCATATAAGTGAAATGCCTAAAGAACAATGTTTGAGCCAAAGTGGACATATAATTGGAATACCCTTGAACACAATGACACTTCATGGAAAAATAAACTGATCAGAAAAAGTGGAAAATAAACATGTTTCTTTTGCATATTTTTTAAATTTGTTATATTAGACACAAAATATAAATAATATTTAAAAGTCTTGCGTATAACAATAGAAACAAAGTGGGAATATGAGTCATTTTATCCTTGAATACAATCTTAGACTGTGACAAAAGATGGAAATATAAGGGGAATACCTATGGGCAGGCTACAGTAGGCCTAATTGAGACAAATTATAATGTTATTTATGTGATAAAAACTTTTCCCTTCTGTAGTTTACATGTTTTTTGTTTTTGTATTTTCATTTCCTGTAGTATGAGAAAGTTGCTAAATTGACGTCAGATGCTAAATTTGGTAAGTAGACTATGTAGGAATTTGTGAAGTATATTTATTATGTCAACAATTAGCAAACTTCAGCTTCTCATGATTTATATAATACAGTGTTGGTTGTGTTGCTATTTACTAGAAGAGAGCTTTCTCTTGTCCTGGGACCATATTCATAAAGCTACTTAAGTATTTCTTAAAGTTAAGAAAAGCATTTTCAAACATCATTTTATATACATAAAGACCATTTTGCTTAACTTTGATTATAAATGAGAGATTATAAGTGAAATTTATAAAATGTTCACTTAATTATTTCACATTTGACTTTTTTCATGATCAAATAGAAGGCTGACATTTGGCTCAATATTTCTTAACTTTAAGAAATACTTAAGTAGCTTTATGAATACGGGCCCTGGGTATTGTTACGCAAATCAATTTTAGATTAAGTTGATCTTAATTACCATGACGACACAATACCTTCAGTACTGGTCACCATGACGATTCAGATGAACTAAGGCTAAGATCGCTTTGTGGGATGGGTCCTAGGTGCTCTTGAAGCTAAGGAGCAACAAGAAGTAGGTCTGTCTGTCATGTTTTTTTTTTGCCACTGATGTCTAGCTTGTTTCTTTCCTCCAGCCATTGGACTGGCACACCGTCATATCATGAGTGAATTAACTTTAAGTACTGCATTAAACCTCAGTCAAGCAAAAATACAATATTTACTATCAGAAGTATACTGCATTGTCATTTGAAAATTCTGTCAGTCTGTCTGTCCATCTACTGGAAAAAAACATAGTTTTTTTTTTAATGATAATATTTTTCCTGTTAAATGTAAAATAGGAATGCCGTAATATGAAATATTGCCCCTCCTCCCTTATTGCTTAAAAAAAATGTCAGATAAAAATTATTTACTTACGTTGTGTCAAAAAAGTGTCGGCCATTTCATTGAACATACATTGAAAATCTTAGCCTATTTCTACAGACAGAAGGCAATCGCGGGGGTGGTTTTCACAAGGTTTCCTCTCGGTTTTCCACCGTAATACATGTAAGGCAAGGAGGAGTGTGAAGTGGACAATCCGTCGTCATATGAGTGAAATACCCTTAAGTACGACGTTAAACCCCAATCAAACAATCTACAGACAGAATGTTTTAAGCTTTATCTGACTGTCTTTACTTTAGATGGGAGAACTTAGCTCAAGGCGATGCAATGAACGCTATACCTGATGCTTCATTTCAAGGGAGATAACCCTTTTGATTATTAAAAATAAAACATGTATGTAACATTTCAGAACATTCGCAGGCTTAAGAAAAAACTCTGTGACTGAATAACGTGATGAAGTCTTAGAACATATTTTTTCATCCTTGACAGTGTCCTACTGACACCGCCAATTATGACGCCATGCTCAGATACACAAACGATTCCTTCAGTGGAAAAGTGCGGTGTCAGATCCAAATATGGCTTTTTCCAATCCAATATGGTATTCCATCAAATCCAATATGGTATTCTATTGTATCATCACATGGTCAGACGGAGTGTTTTCATTGGATAACACATCCATAGTCTTAGCTAGATACCCGAACACAGATCATTTTCGACAGGCAGATTTCTAAAAATGGTTAAAATGACAGGTAGAAATTTTGAATTTTAACACAGGAAAGATAGGAAACTTGAAAATTTTGGCAGGCAAAATTCCTCAAAATAAGGATAATAATAATGACAGGCAGATTTCCAATCCTAGCTAAGAAACTGAACACATCCAAATGTTTATTAATTTTATTAAAGCAAGTTAAGTAGAGGGTGGTTTCCGTCACTTATTGAGCTTGCATGCTATATTACGAGTGATTGAAAAAAACGTTGAGTACAACATTAAACCTGTTCGAAATTATGGGTTATGTATTCTGTTTTAGAGATGGGTGATATAAAAGCCAGTATAGCTGCTCTGAACTTCATCTTGACCAGTGCTGCTAAGTACAATGTGGATGGTGACTCGTTAGGCAATGAACTACAGCAGTTAGGTCTACCAAAGGGTAAGAGTCTATAGGATGGTGTGTTGTCATTCACAGGGCTCATACAGTCTATAAAACATTTCCTTGAAAAATGAAATTCAGTTTTCCAGTACTGGCATTACCTGGAAAAACATATTTGTTACTCACTTGACAACTTCTGGAAATTCAAGAAAAGTGTTCACATTAATATTAAAAGACTTTCTTTAAAAAAGAGATACCATTATGATTATAGCTGCAAAAATAGCAAGCTATTTGAGGTTTATTTCAAAACCTTGAAATATCGCTCCACATGATATACCTTTTTATTTTGTTGAAATCTCGAAAATTTTGACTAATCTTCTCTGCACAGTTGTCCCAGTCATGAAAATTACAGAATGTAATTAGATGACATTTTAAATCATTCATTATGAGGAGCATACTAATGCTTCACCGAACTACCTTTTAATTAACAGTTCATTCAAACAGTCTTTTCCTGGTCTTGCTTTTTGTTGTCAGCATTTAATAAGCGTGTATGATTGTGTCAACAAAATTAGAAGAAAAACTTTACAATTTATAGGAATTGTTCTTTTTATTTGCTGCCTTTTTTCATTCTTTTATCTGTATTTCTTCTGTTTTTTTATCTGTATTTTTTCATTCTTTTATCTGTATTTCTTCTGTCTTTTATCTGTATTTTTTCATTCTTTTATCTGTATTTCTTCTGTCTTTTATCTGTCTTTTTGCATTCTTTTATCTGTATTTCTTCTGTCTTTTATCTGTATTTTTTCATTCTTTAATCTGTATTTCTTCTGTCTTTTATCTGTATTTTTTCATTCTTTTATCTGTATTTCTTCATTCTTTTATCTGTATTTCTTCTGTCTTTTATCTGTCTTTTTGCAGTCTTTTATCTGTATTTCTTCTGTCTTTTATCTGTATTTTTTCATTCTTTTATCTGTATTTTTTCATTCTTTAATCTGTATTTCTTCTGTCTTTTATCTGTCTTTTATCTGTATTTTTTCATTCTTTTATCTGTATTTCTTCATTCTTTTATCTGTCTTTTATCTGTATTTCTTCTGTCTTTTATCTGTATTTTTTCATTCTTTAATCTGTATTTCGTCTGTCTTTTATCTGTATTTTTTCATTCTTTTATCTGTCTTTCTTCTGTCTTTTATCTGTATTTTTTCATTCTTTTATCTGTATTTCTTCTGTCTTTCAGAACATTCCACAGCTCTGTGTAGATCCTATGCTGATAACCTAGCTAATCTGCAGGAGGAATTCAGAAGGAAGAGTTTACGATGTAAGGATTGTTTTATTGTGTTCTAGTATCGAAATTCTAAAAAATCTACCAGTCCTCTTTTGGTCCTCTATCAGACCTATACCAGTGGTATAGTAATGTTTTCCCTTCGCCTGTCCGGCCCGTAGCCGTGGCTTAATGGTTAGCTTGTGCGTACAAATCCTAGTTTGATGCTCACAGGTTGGTTTGATTGATTGATTGGGGTTTGATTGATTGATTGGGGTTTAATGTTGTACTCAAGGCTATTTCACTTATATGATGACGCGCCAGCCCAATGGGTGAAGGAAATCCCCCTCGACACCACTGGCAACAAACGAAGACAAGACGGGACGAATATGGAACAATAACAAGATGCAATGCAGACACTCAAAACTTGTATATATATTTAGCTTTATTTTGGCAAGCTAAAATCAAGTGAGAGTTTTATGTGTTACATTCGGTGTCTGACTCTGAGTGTCAGGGGTTCGATTACCCGAAAAATTTTCTGAACTAGAATCTGTTCAACAGGAAAGTGTTATTTTAAAAATAACGAAAATAAAGATAATATATTGTTGTTGTTGTTGTTACAGTATCCCAATTGGCCTCTGTAGCCTGGAGAGTAGATTATGTAATCAGCTCTAGTGAATTAAAAGTAAGTTGTTTGTCAAATTGACATTTTCATAAAAGGTGGCAGCCTTGGCAGTAATGTTCACTCACCATATCGACTGGATGCAATTGTGTGCAGTGCCTGAGAAATACTGCTGTTAGTTACTAAAACTTTTGGTTAAAAGATGGCCCTCAAAACTATTGTTATAACTGAAATTTCGACAACAAAGTCTCACTTAATTAAAAACGTTTTTAAGTGAGATTTTAACGAACTTAAATTCAATGGATTTGTGAACATAAAATATATTAAATGGATGCAGAGGTTGTGCAATGCATGAGAAATACTTCCTTCCTTACTATTAGTAAGGAAGTATTTTACCTTACTATTAGTAAGGAAGTAGTTAACCTTACTATAAGTAAGGAAGTATTTAACCTTATTATTAGTAAGGAAGTATTTAACAATACTACTAGTAAGGAAGTATTTAACCTTACTATTAATAAGGAAGGAAGTATTTTCATGCATTGCACAACAACTTTCATAGAAAAAACCAATAGAATTCATGTAAAAAAACTAAATTTCGGCCACCATGTCCCACTTGATCAAATCTGTGTTGCTCTCTCTTTTAAGGATATAGGAGAACCTTGTGTCCAGTTAAGGCTTGGGGTAAGGAACCCTGATCTAGACTCTGTGGAGTTAGTTACATTCACTCTATCTACTGACAAACTCAGGGTATTTCTAAACGGTAAGTGTGTAATGCGTCAGTGTCCCTAAGGGCTTGTGTTAGTGGCTCAATGGTTAGAGTGTCAGACTACTGATCCTCCTTCGATGTACTGCTCATGGGTCCGAGTCTTGATGCGACCTGATGTACATGAGAGAGTCACATAAGCTGATTCTGGGAATCGCATGGGTGGTTTTTACAAGTTTTTCTCCTAGTTTTTCACCGTATTTAAATAAGGAGAGTCCACTGTCATATAAGTGAAATACCCTTGAGTAAGGGGCCCGCGGCTGTGGCTTAGTGGTTAGCGAGTACACTTACCAATATTACTTCGATGTACCATTCATGGGATCGAGCTCGCCTGTCGACCATCAGGTATCAGGCAATCACAGGGGTGGTTTTTACGAGGTTTCCTCTCGGTTTTCCATTGTAATTAGACAAGGAAAAATGTGAAGTGGACAATCTGTCGTCATATAAGTGAAATACCTTTGAGTATGGTGTTAAACACCTGTACACAAACAAACTAACAAGAGCTTCTTGTTCTTCTTGTAACTCCCCCTTGTGGCCTTAGAGGAGT
>JAQQZZ010039516.1:0-10446 GCA_030265115.1 Mopalia vespertina | reverse complement strand
TGTATTTTTGTTCGTCGTCATATAAGTGAAATACCCTTGAGTACGACGTTAAACACCAATCAAACAAACAAACAAACAAACCACCACTGATATGTTACCGATGTGGTTACGGTGTACCTCTGGTAACCAAGCTATGTGGATTCATGTACATTTTGTGTTTAAATTATGTTTTATAAAAGTTGTTTGTGGGCAGCCACAAGTAGCTACTGAAAATCACAGTAAATTTCTTTATGAATAATTCTTGTTGAGAAAGTATTTTTGATTTTAAAAAAAAAAAATTATGTTTTCTGAGAAATCCTTAGGTCTCCGAACTGAAAAATGTGTTGACTGTTTTTAAGTAACTTTTAATGTAATAATTTATTTGGACCAAATTTTAGATGATTAAGAGTATTAGGGCTACCAAACATCTTTGGGATCTTTTCGGTGAGTTGGGCAAGTCATTTCGATAAACTTTAAGGACAAATTCTTTAAGCATAGATTTAAAGCCCTACACAATAAGCCTATACACAATAATTTTATAACACATACGCAAAGGCCAGTGATCGATGAAGTCAGCCAATAAACCCTATTTATTTAATTTTATTTATCCAGGTCTTAAAATTTGTAGAAGAGGTTGGCAAAGTTAAAAAATTATCTTCAGAGACAAATGGTTGGTTTCTCATGGACATCGTGAACAACGCTGGATCTGTCGCAGAAAAGGAGAAAATTATTCTGGCTTTAAAGAATGAAGTAAGTTATTTTTTAGGAAGAAAACATTAATTTTCTGTTTATGTTTGATTTTGGTTGAATTTAAAAGTTGTCAGTTCTGATGCAAATCGAAAAGAAGTCAAGTGTGATATAAAGGATTATTTACTATTTCTGGTATTCTTAAGTTTTGAAGTGAAATACCCTTAGGTACGGCGTAAAACACCAATTAATCAATCAATCAATGTAAATTTTTTAAGGTTTCAGACAAAAGGACAAGAGAAAAAGTAAGGAAAATGTTGACTTTACATTTGTTGGATGTAGAATTAGTTCTACTGAAATATAGAGTTTCCTGTCCAGTTTTAACAAAATCATTGCAGGATATTATTATATCCATGTAGATATTTATCATTTTGTATATATATGTTTAATTTTTCTTAGAATTTGAAAGTTTATCGACAAGATATTGAAGAGGTCAAGAGTATTTTATCTCGTTTCAACCAGAAGCTATCTCCTGAAGCAGAAGAGGTAAGATCATAATAGTGCATTGGTTCTTAGTCTATGAATCATAATGTGCACAGAAGGTATATTTTTAGCTTTAATTTCATAGGAGACCATTCCACACAATCATCTCTATGAAGAACTTGTTTGACAGCTTTTTTTTGCAATGGTGTCATCAAGTTCCTTAAACTGATTGGTGTGTATTATAAAATAATAAACAATTTTGTTAAAGATTGTAAATATCTAATTATTTAAGCTATTCACACATTTAACTTATTTTACACTAATGTATGTCCTTTTCAGTTCATTTTATTAATATTTTGGATGTAAAAGCTCAGATTGCTGGACTGATTAAGTGGAAAGCATAATATTTGAATAAATCTTACAAATGTTTAAGCCACAGCTTAGCTGGAATAACACTGAATGTGACACAAAACACTCATCAACAATTTTGAATTTCAAACATATGAAAAATTCAAATAATTGTGGAACATTAAAAAAAAAATTAATAAACAGGACAAAAAGCCTAGTTTTGAGTCTTTATATCGAGGACAAAACCATTTCCAAAACTGACATTTTGGGAAAAACAAGTCGAAAAGTTTTATCTAAGCTATAATATCAAGTATTTAAGGTCATCTTGTAGATTTTTGTCACTAAAACTTTGTCAACGTTAATGCTGGGGTCTTGTGCTCATTGGGCTCCTCAGTGTGTGTGTTGGGGGGGGGGGGGGGAATGGACACGAGAAGGTCTGGTTTTAAGCCCTACATATGATGTTGCTAATTCACCACTCTAACATCATTACTAGGACATTTTTTTTAATTCATTTCAGGCTTTAGAAGCAATCAAATCTCAAGATAGTGGCACTCGAAGACAAGCTCCTGTCATGGATCAGGTAAGTTGATTACATTATTATAAATCTGTTTATTAGATTATAGTTGTGTTTTGATTTCTCCTTATTTGACGAGTGCTTGGATGGACGTCCATTTGTCCTGGTGCTCAATAACCTAACCCACAACCTTTATTCTTCCTTAATTTGGTGATTTCCAGAATTCATTGGGGGGTCACGCTACCATATAAATAAAATAAACTTAAGTATGGCGTGAAACCTCAATCAAGCAAACTTTAATATGTTCTCCAGATTTGACAGGTGGTTGTAGGGAGGTCATGGTCTTAATGCTCTGTTATCTAAAATAAATCTAAATACAAATTCATTTCAGTTTAAGCTTTATTTGCCTTAAATGTAAGATTTCTAAAAACTTTTCAAATACTGTGGCCTCATGATCTCGATCACAAATCATTCTGGGAGGTGAACATGAGATATAGACATTTATAGTTTGCAGAGATCTGATATTTAGCAAGCTTTATTCTATTGTACCAAGTTCTAAATGTTGTGATTTATTTGTATTTTGTCTTTGTTACTCATGAGATTGGCTAAAACAATAAACTGTGAAATATTCTGTATGTTTCCAGGTATCAGAGCTAACACTGAAAGAACTGGAAACTAAATTAGAGGCTAACCCAGACAACAAATCAGTTCAGAAATTTCTGTTGCTGAAATATTGTGAGGAAGGGGTGAGTTATCATTTTGCAGATTTTTTCACTTTCAGCACAAATATATATTTATTGATTTGAATACTGATTTATCTTGAATTTCAATTAGGTGTCAATCTATTTTAGTTTTAATCCACTTCATAATCTCTTAGTCTAAGGATAAACCCCTAGCTGGGGGTGGTTAAATTGTGTTTTCCTCGATCTGGTGCTTTTAGATATGAGACGACAACAACAACCTGGTATCTTATGGTATCTTAGTTTCTCATCATATGGCTGTTCTATCTTTCCGTTATTTGTTGCCAGTGACGTCCAGGTTGTTTCCTGTAACCATGCTAGTGAAAAAGCCTTAAGTTATATATTAAACAAAATAAGCAATTCCTTTTATTACTTCAAACAAAAAGGAGTTGTTTATCTCTCACTTTCCACATTCTGGTTAAAGGTAGTATGTTGTCTCTAGGATTGTCATGCTGCTATTGCTGAGCACCTGAGTTGTGTGACTTATTTCTGATAAAGAGCATCACTGTCTTATAAGTGAAAGCAGCGGCATTAAATAGTTACCAATCAATGTGTTGAACATGATTCTTTCTTCCACATTCAATGTTATTTTTGCCCTCTGGCTTAAGGCAGTTTGTTTGAAGAGTAGCATTCCAACATTATCAAAACGCTACACATAATGGTTGTGCTAGTGTCAATTATTATTGGAATACACCACCGTCATATAAGTGAAATGCCCTTAAGCACGGCGTAAAACACCAATCAATCAATCAATCAATGTTATATTTTTCTTTATGGATGTAGAACACTGAAGAAGCTGCCAAGATAAAGGAGAAGTTGGATGCGACTGGTTTTGTCTACCCTAGTTATATGTTAAAACAATTGGCATTGCTGGAGGGCCGGCACACACATAATTTACAGCAAGCTCAGGCCTATCTTAAACAATTGTAAGTACTCATATACACAACATGTTATTTTGGATTTGCAGGTATTTTAGTAATTCTGGATTCTGGGTTATTTACTCCTATATTCACTAAGTTTGTTTCAAGCCTTTATATTGAGCGCTGGGCAGTAGGAGGAAGTATCCTGTTGCTTTGGGCCCACGGCCGTAGCTTAGTGGTAGCGTGTGCGCTTCCTTATCCTTCTCCAATTTACTGTTCATCGGATCGAGTCCGTTTGTCGACCATCAGGTATATGAGTGAGTCAGACGATGTGGCTCCAGCACTCGTGGGGGTGGTTTTTACGAGGTTTCCTCTCGGTTTTCCACCGTAATAAGGCAAGGAACAGTGTGAAGTGGACAATCTGTCGTCATATAAGTGAAATAGCTTTGAGTACGACGTTAAACCCCAATCAAACAAACAAACAAACAATGTTGATTTGGTTCGCTCAGGTATAATGGCCAACTGAAGGCAATCTGTTTTCCTATCTTGAGCTTGTTTCTTGCCAGTTACAACGCCTTCATATAAGTGCAATAGCTTTAAGTGCGATGTAAACCGCCAATCGACAAGTTATATTTTTCAGCTACCCTCTGTCTCCTCAACCAAAGGGGAATACTATAGAATCTAGAAGTGCCTTATGGCGACTATGTACTTGCATTGTCAAATATCTCGTCATTAGGTTTAGGGTGTGAGGTCACGGTGGTTACCGTCTTTCTCTTATCGTTCGCAATTAGGAGGGAACTTCCTGTAGCACAAATTCTCTCAAAGGCAATCTGTTTATGATGTCTTTGTATTTCATCTTATGTTTATCTCGTCATTGTTTCCTGCCACTGATGTTGAGGCTTCCATTACCCAGTGAGCTGACACACTGCATATGAGTGAAATAAACTTAACTTTAAAATTATATCCCACTTAAACAAACAAATCATTCATTGTGCAGGTATTCCATTATGTGAGTAAAGGAATCTTCATGATGGGTTGTGATGTAAGAAAAATGTATCTCAATATTTCAGAGTGGAAGTCTCAGTCAGTAGTTACAATGTACTTGGGCTGTAGCTAAGGGTCAACCCAAAAGCTGCACTACTGTGGTTTTATGTTTTTTTTTTAATTGTCCTGTCGTGTCAGTTTGTAGCAAGTGAATTGTAAGGTGGTTTTTGTCATTCCTTGGCCTGGCAAGCATTCATATGATTAAAATAACCTAAATAAAGCATAAACCCCCCCAAATAAATCAAACGAACAAACCCAAACCAGTACGACCAAGGTAGTTAATACCCATATCCGTATACAGAAATCCGAACGAAAATAAGTTGGATATGTTTGATGTATTTGTAGGATTTTCTATGATTGCCCTGTTTTTGTCCTGTCTATGTTTGTTGCCAATGGTGTTGAGAGTGATTTCCTTCACCAATTACGCTTTCACAAATAATCTTAAGTATGCCCAATCAAACAAACAAACCATAACACCTGCAAATTTGTTTGTTTTTGTATTGTCACGGGTATTGTTACAATCTTTTATAAAATATTTTTTTTATTTTAACAATTAAATTGATGAATTTTGCATAGTCAATATTTGAAACTTGAGATAAATATATTGATAAATTTGTTTCAGACTTGATCAACATCCTGACTATGAAGATTATGTTCGAGTAAGGTTGAATGTTACGGCTCTTCAAATTCGCAATGGACAAACAGAAGGTATGTTTTGAGCTAACACTAACCTCATAGTTCGGATCTGAAAATGGGGCAATTGGCTTAAACAAGGTTTTCCTCCTGGATTTCAATCAAATTTAAGCAAGGAACAGTGTAAAATGGACAATCCATCATCATAAAAATAAAATGCCCTTGAGTACGACCTTTAATCCCAATCAAACAAACAAACAAAGTAAAGATTAGAGACGAGTGTGTTTCTAAAGATAAATAAGTCGACTAGGAACAAAACTGTCATCGGTCTACAAAGGTTTGTCCTGTAGAACCCTGCATGTCTACCATGGAAATGCTCATTAATGTCACAAACATCCTTTAATTTTTATAGAACTGAAGCATTTTTACTTCATTTTCATAGAACTAGTCTTGTTTCCATACATTACATTTATAACTGGATTAAACAAGCTCTTTGGTGTCGTTTAATATTTATATATTTTCTCCTTTATTCTTTTTTATATCGGTTATTAAACTGTATCACTTCAGGTTTATGAAAGCATTTTATTTATGATACATGGACGTTAATTTCAAGAATACTGTTTTAATATGTGCAAACTCCCCTAACAAACCACCATAAATGTACTTTCCTTAGCTGGAATATAAAGCAATTATATTATTATTATTTCTAAAATATATCTGTAGAAAGTTCAGGACATATTTATCTGAATGTAAACCCGTTTCATTGGTTGATGGGAACTACACTACATTCTGAATTGTGTGCTCATGCTAGATCATCACCCAAATTCATTCTCGAGTAGAAGCTGACAACCTTTTCTAAAACTGAATTTTGTAACAATTTCTTCATTAATTATTGTCCACAGAGGGCATGTCAGATATGAAAGACTATCTAGAGAAGCATGAAGACTTCCTCATAGCGAAGAGGTTTGGTTATGGTTACTCCATGGAAGCGGACATCTCCCGTGTAGTCGATGCAGCAACAGGCACGAATCAAATGGCTGTCGCTAAGGAGTTCATTGAACTTTTCTTTGAAAAGAAACTGATTCGGAAAGGCACTGCTAACGTTCTACGTTCCTACATTGATGGCTTTATCAAAAAGTAAGATGCCATGAGAACAGAAATTTGGGGAAAATGAGAAAAGTATTATTTAGCCATCTTGAATTGAATATGAAATTTTATATAATTTTGTTTGTTTTAATATTGATTTGTGTTTGTTGAAACAAAGATTATGGTTTACAGCTGTGGAGAGCAGTTGGGAGAAAGCTCCCTGTTGCCCTGGTGGTCTCAGAGATAAGAGGCAACACGAAGATGATCTGTTTTGGCATCTTTATGATTTTGGTTGAGCCTGGTTTCTTTCACCCATTGAAGGAGGGTTAAGAGGGAGTTTCCTGTTGCCCTGGTGCTTTCAAAGCTAAAGGGCAACATGAAGGCGATCTGTTTGTGACATGCCCTTATTTGATCAAATAATCTTTAGTACAGCGTAAGACCCCAATCCAGCATACCAAAAACTCCTTAACCTATTTGGCTGCCATGTCATCATCTGGTTACAAATAACCTTGAGTATGATGTGAAACCCAAATCAAACAAACATTTTATTTCTATTTTAGTGACGATGGAGATGGTGCTATAGAAGCTCTGGGTTGGGCCATGTCAGTATACGGTAAAACACCTGCGGTTAATGACATCATCAAAATGTTTATCAAGAAAGAAGACCCAGAAAAGTTACAAAAAGGTCAGATAATACTTACTGCATTTCTGTTTGTGTGGAAAGTGTTTTGTCTGTTTACTCTAATATCAGCAAAATGGCATCCAATTTATCATTATGATTATGAAGTTTTTTTAGACTCACCTGTCAATTCAGATTTAAGACTGTCAGCTACAATTACTAAGCTAACCTTATAACTTCTAGCAGTTGGGACAGACAAATAGGCTTTACCACAGGGGGTCTTACATGTTATTTCTGTGGACTGTCCAAACATGAGAGTGTCCTAACTTATAAGGTAACAAGAGCATGGCGGGGGCCAGTTGCTCCAAAAACGATTATTCGCTATAAGCACCAGATTAAATTGCTAACACCCGGTAAGAGATAGACCTACCATATGGCGTAGCGTCATCTATTAGTGGATTATATTTAATATAACTTGGAGTAACAGGGCCCTGGTATTCATGTACTTGGACAAAGTGGCTGTTCGGCCAGGTGTTTTAGTTGTCACCTGTTCAGCAATATGATGTTGTCGTTGTACTTGTACAAGTGATAGAAAACTATGAAGCGAGGCATTGAAAAACAAGTAAATTAGTATCATAATTGTCCACTGCCACATAATTAGTGAGCGACAGGGAGGAAGTCATATGAGTGAAATTACATTAAGTAATTTAAATACAGTATTTAACCCCAATCAGAGTAGCGAACAAACAACATACTTAAAACCTTGAGTACAGCATAAAGCAAAAAAATAGATAATCATCCTTCTTACAAAACAGGCATTATTTGAATATTATTAAGAAATGTTATCAAGAAATATCTTTTTTTGTTAATATTGTATTTTCATATAACTCTTCTGACAGAAAGACCAAATTTCAATGCAATGGGCTTATGTGTGGTTAACTGTTGTAGTTGTTGATTTGTTGACATCACATCGTGGAGAAATGAATGTCTTACATCAGCTGATGGTCTCTTTCATAGAGTGTGGGGATGTCAAAAAAGCAAAAAAAATTGTTGAAGTAAGTATTTCTGTAATTGTTAACTTGTATCTCTTTCAACCCACAAAGTTAAATTACATCACTGCATTGCTGGCCGGGATCTTCCCATGGTTATCAGGCCTGTGCTGTAATCTTTACTGGTGTAACCTAAAATTCGGTTCTCTAAAATTTTGTCAGGTAACCTAACATTTGCATTTTCCCCTAGTTTGCTGATTTTTTAAATACATAAATGTGCCTTAGATGAAAAATAAAGCAAAATTGCCTTAAAATACAAACTTCATTGATTATCGGATGACAAAATTTGTCAAAATCAGTAGCAAAATTCAAATTTAGACGAAGACTGCAACAATTTGGGAAACCTATAAATAGGTCCTCCTAAATTAAGTTTGCATAACCATGGGGAAACCTTGTTCTGACCGTTCTCCCCAACAGCACAGGCCTAAACAGTTACATGACAGGACAACCACAAGAGACAATGCGTCGACATTGCAAACAGATGGCCTTCGTGGTGCCCCTTATTGCACCAGGGCAACACGAAGCTCCTTTCAATCACCTACAGCCATATTTAAGAAAGATAGAATTGTTTCCAGAAATGAAATTGGTTGTTTTCATTTTGTCTATTAATTTTTTTAATTTATTCACAAAATATGTAAACATGAATGTAGAGCATAAGAGTGACACAGAACTGCTGCCTTGCACAGTTGGTAAAGTAGCAGACAGTTAACTTTATTTTCCACTTAGAGTCAAAAGGCTACCTCGCTCTCATCTGTTCAAAATGACAAACACAGCACTGTTGGACTGGGAGACTCAAAATGTCAAAAAGGGCGTTGTGGGCAGACCTCTGATATCAAAAGGACGAGATTCGCGGCATTTTTAGTAATGTCACAATTAAAGTGTGTGACTTCATTTAAAAGCGTCTTTTTCACAAATGATTTGACGACAGAGGAAAAGAAAAATTATCTCCCTTGATTCCTTACCTTTGAGGTAAAATAGTGGATGCAAATATAAAACAAGCATCAGGATATACGTCCAAAAATGTCGACAGAGTAAAGCTTGTGTCACATAAATAAAACAAAATGTCATCAAAATCTTTTGCCGCCATGGTAACCAAGCGTTCATCCTTGTTGGGAGGCTCAGTTAGTTTCTTCGGGGAGCTGGAATCAGTAGTACTGCTCTGTACGCCACACATATTACAAATGTTATCAAATACCTAGAAGCACATAAAAATAGAAATCGTATGGATTAGTATAAAAACTGCCCTGAAATTTTTCAACAGCTATAAAACAGTTATAAAAGTGTATCTATTCAGGATGGATGGATGGATGGATGGATGGATGGATGGATGGATGGATGGATGGATGGATCGATTGACAAGGAAAAGGACTTTAAGAATATGTGTGGGTGGGTTTTTTTGTCAGAGGTTGAAAAGGGTTGTGTTTTTTTGGATTTTGTTTGTTTGATTGGGGTTTAACATCCTACTCAAGGGTATTTCACTTATATGACGGCGGATTGTCCACTTCACAATGCTCCTTGCCTAATTACAGTGGAAAAACGGGAAGAAACCTCATAAAAACCACCCCTACGATTGCTGGAGTCACATCATGTGACTGACTCATATACCGGACGGTCAACATTTTTTTTTGTTTTTCTGGAAAACATGAGTTGGGTTGGTTGTTTTTGTTTTTTTTTATCAAAGAGGCTAGTCGATTTCCTTCACCAAGAATGAGAGTGTGTAGAATTTTATTTCTCTCCAGGATGAGATTGGTTATGGTTTTTTTGTCTTAATGATAAGGGTGGGATGGTTCTCTAAATCGTGAGGGTGGGTATGTTTTTTTCTAAAGGATGAGGGTGGGTATGTTTTTTCTAAAGGATGAGGGTGGGTATGTCTTTTCTAAAGCATGAGGGTGGGTATGTTTTTTCTAAAGGATGTGGGTGGGTATGTTTTTTCTAAAGGATATGGGTGGGTATGTTTTTTCTAAAGGATGCGGGTGGCTATGTTTTTTTCTAAAGGATGATTTTTTTTCTAAAGGATATGGGTGGGTATGGTTTTTCTAAAGGATGTGGGTGGCTATGTTTTTTTCTAAAGGATGATTTTTTTTCTAAAGGATGAGGGTGGGTCTGTTTTTTCTAAAGGAAGAGAGTGGGTCTGTTTTTTCTAAAGGAAGAGAGTGGGTATGTTTTTTCTAAAGGATGTGGGTGGGTATGTTTTTTGCTAAAGGATAAGGGTTTTTTCTAAAGGATGTGGGTGGGTATGTTTTTTTCTAAAGGATGTGGGTGGGTATGTTTTTTTCTAAAGGATGTGGGTGGGTATGTTTTTTTCTAAAGGATGAGGGTGGGTATGTTTTTTTCTAAAGGATGTGGGTGGGTATGTTTTTTGCTAAAGGATAAGGGTTTTTTCTAAAGGATGTGGGTGGGTATG
>JAQQZZ010039505.1:0-10446 GCA_030265115.1 Mopalia vespertina | reverse complement strand
ACTCCCCATGTCATAAAGCCTGTCAAAGCAGCTTTTCTGTGAACTGCCCATGTCATAAACCATGTTAAAGCAGCCTTTGCGTGAACTCCCCATGTCATAAAGCCTGTCAAAGCAGCTTTTCTGTGAACTGCCCATGTCATAAACCATGTTAAAGCAGCCTTTGCGTGAACTCCCCATGTCATAAAGCCTGTCAAAGCAGCTTTTCTGTGAACTGCCCATGTCATAAACCATGTTAAAGCAGCCTTGCCATGAAAATGCCTTGTTATAAATACATTAAAGCTGCATTGCCGTGAACTGTCATGTTGTCGTGAACTGCCCATGTCATAAAACATGTTAAAACAGCCTTGATGTGAGTTACTCATGTCATAAACCATGTTAAACTGCTTTTTCGTGAACTGTCCATGTCATAGAGCATGTTAAAGCAGTAAACTGCTCATGTTATAAAGCATCTTTAAGCAGCCTTGTCGTGAACTGCCCATGCAAAAACATGTTTAAGCAGCCTTGTCGTGAACTGTCCATGCAGTAAAGCGTGTTTAAGCAGCCTTGACGTGAACTGCCTGCATGTCATAAAGCGTGTTAAAGCAGCCTTGTGGCGAACTGCTCATGTAATAAACCATGTCAAAGCATTCTGGCAGTGAACTGCCCATGTGGCAAAAAGCATGTTAAAGCAGCATTGCTTCTATGGCCAATTCGTAGATGATACTTTAATCAAGTTGAAATTTAACGTCAAAACAACACAACGTCTCAATTGTAGTTAAGGTAAAGCGGGGGATCGGTTTATAAAAAAATAAGTATCGCAAAATTTCATGAGCATCAGTCTGCGATTGCTAAACAAGTTTACCTTTACATTATTTCACAGTTTTCCACACAAGTTCAAACTTTACTCCTGCTTCATTCCACAGCAAAAACAAACCCTACAAACAAAACAGCTCGAAATGATATGAATGCATCACTACCCTTTTCAACGTAAGCTTTGTGCTAACAGCATGGCGAATAAGTCCACTTGCCTGGCAATTTATTCTAGTAAGAATGCGTAATAAACTCCACCGTTGTCAAATTCACAGCGCAAATGGAAATTAACAGACAGCTACGTTGTCAGAAGTTCTGCTTTCAGGACTGTTAAGTAGCTAGCGAGATTAACAGACAGCTAGAAGTTCTGCTTTCAGGACTGTTGAGTAGCTAGCGAGATTAACAGACAGCTAGAAGTTCTGCTTTCAGGACTGTTAAGTAGCTAGCGAGATTAACGATAACATAGAATTACCCAAAGGGATTGAATTGACAAAAAACTGTAAAGAAACACATATATTATTCAGAAATGTGACAAAACCCTGAACAATGCTTACATAATACCAGATGTTGGACGATTGCGCACCGTGTTTGCCTGTACATTGAAAGACAAAGAGCAGAAATCCACAGGGACGATTGGAACTTATTCCGCACTCCTTTTCGCTTAATGCATTGCAGAGTCAATATACATTGGAATAATGTAGTGGGAAAAATAGAAAACGTATCAAGACTGATAAACTATTAATATCAGGATAATCACTGTGGAAGTTTCCAACGTCATCAGATCGTGAATGCAATACAGGTAGTTAAACAAACAAGGTTAAATGGCCTTCTGCACAATGCGGAAAATTTATTATTGTAAAGGGGGCAATATTTCAAAACGGTTTCTAGCACCATTGTCAATCCTCGATAAAAGTTATTATCCATTTTAGTCCACCTATTTAGTCCAGATATGCTATCTGATTTGTGCTACAAATGACGACTGAATTCTTGCCACATTTTATTTGATTTTAAAAAATGTAACTAAAAATATTATTTCTTGTATGTATATTCGCTCTTTAGATCTACATGTGTGTCCACCGAAACAATGAAAAGGGCGTATTTACTTTATACATGTGTAGACATATATAAAATATATATTATATATATGTTGGTAACCAAAACCAAGTACGACAGCTCTGTTTTAAACTATACTATATTATTACGGGATAGAAACAGCCCTTAATGCCTGATTACTTTTTTTGATAACAAATGTACTAAAATTATTATTTATGGTGAATAAATCATATCATATCATATCATATATACGAACAACATTATATTGCCTACTACGGCATATTGTCCATATATCGAAGGTTGATGCCTAACAACTGTTTCTCAGGTATTTTCGCGTAGCAGCTGTCTGTACGTTCTTACATACCGACTAAACGATGTGTATATCAATGACACGTAACATGTAATTAACCGACTAGATTGAGAACAACGTTACAAACATTGTAAACAAAAATACGGGAATAAATTTTTAGTAAAAAAGAAGGCAAACATTAGCTAAGTGAACCATTAATAATGTGATCGCATAATTTTGTTTGGATGAATGAATTGTATCTTGGGTATGGAAGATTACGCCTTTCTTCCTTCATATGACAGTGTGCTTCCTATGGGTGAAGGAAACCATCCTGAAAATCACTGCCAGCCTTTACAAGTTACAATTCAGAAACTTTGATCTAAAACACTTAGCAGTAGAACATAAGTTCAAAGACACCACAATAAATTAGCTTCCTATGACCTTCAACGCAAAGAGCACCAAAGTATAGCCGACTATCACCAACAATTCGACCGTTTATGCAAAGAGAGAACGTGAATCTAACAACAAGCCGACCATTTTGGTCAAAGAAAGGCCATTAATCTAACAACAACAATCCGACCGTTTTGGTCACAGGACGAACACGAATCCATCAAGAATCCGACCGTTTTGGTTAAAGAAACATTCATCTTCCAACAATCCGACCATTCTGGTCACAGGAAGAACGCGAATCCAACAACAATCCGACCGTTTTGGTTAAAAAAACATTAATCTTCCAACAATCCGACCGTTTTAGTCACTGGAAGAACGCGAATTCAACAACAATCCGACCGTTTTGGTTAAAGAAACATTAATCTTCCACCAATCCGACCGTTTTGGTCACAGGAAGAACGTGAATCCAACAACAATCCGACCGTTTTAGTCAAAATAAACCCTTCAAATCCAAAATGTTTTTAATACACTCTGATCCAAGGCAGATTAGGTCACTATAATAAATTATATAGCTTTTTACAAACATATACTCATGTGAAATTAATTGACACGACTTAACTTTCTGAATTAACTTTTTCCTGAGTTTTGTTCTGGTTACGCCCCGAGTGAAGCATCCAATTATATCCTAGCTATTGCTACATGGTTCCCAAGTCATTAGCAGACAGTCATCTGGGATGGCGGTTTTTTTTTCGAGTCCATATATTTATTAACTCAACTTGTGGTGCGAGCAATTGGGGCGAATAGACTCTCTTCGTAAGAGCTGTATGTCCCATTAAACAATGCAAACAATTAATTTGGCAGTTAATAGGGTTTGCAATCAGCGAACTGTCTCGCTATATAATCTTATTTTCTGTATCAGTCGAAGTAGGATGGTTTACAAACTGATATTTGGAGAAATGTTACCAGGATGTTATTGGTTTCGTTTTCTCATTTCAAATAAATCATTATACAGTAACAGCACATACGTGAAATACACGTTTACAGAACGGTGTTAAACAACAAGAAATCTACATCAGGATGAATTTATGAAACGATGTAAGCTATTACTGCTCCGGTATGTGAACACTGCTTTGCACATTTTTTATTGTAGAGAAATAAACTTTTGTTTGCGTCTAAAATTCTATGTTAACCTCCATTTTACACAACACAGCAGTAGAACCTTACATCGTCTCATACAGTCGTTCCGATCTAGAGGTAAACAGGAGAAAGGCTGGTTGATTATGTTTTTTAACGCCGTGTCAAAGAGTATTTCACTGATGTACTGTTACTGCAAAACATCTACTAATGTGATGGAGATGTGCTTTTAGCGAAAACGCCGAATTAAAACTACCATCTGAAGTGTTGCGTTCAGTCGGAGAAATAGTCCCCCGCCAGTGCTTAGTGAAGAGGACATGACTATGCTGGAGAAAAAGTCCCCCGCCAGTGCTTAGTGAAGAGAGCATGAATATGCTGGAGAAATAGTCCCCCGTCAGTGTTTAGTGAAGAGAGCATGACTATGTTGGAGAAATAGTCCTCCGCCAGTGCTAAGTGAAGAGAGCATGACTATGCTGGAAACCAGGTAGCCACAGAGACAACACACGGACAAAGGATGGCAAGTTAATGCTCGTTTATTAGTAATCTGGTGTCAAGCGGAAACCATAGTTTTTGAAGCTGAAAAACTTTAATTGTTTCTCCACTTTTAGTATAATACACGTACTCTCTGACTTGTTTCCAAATACCTTTATTTGGGCCGATTTATAAACTATCATTTGACCGAATAATGATAGTATCTAATGCCAATAAAGACAGCTAGCATATCTGTTGATTAAAAAATTGATATGGTGTTACACTGATCTTAAAAAGTAAATTTTCAAAATGTTTTATTGGCAATATCTACTGTGCTCATATATGGGTACAGTTTATAAAGAAACAAAAGCTAGGAATGGTACCCGAGTTATGTAAAACAAATCATTCACTTGACTTACACACAGTACATGACAAAATGTAGTGCTCTTTGAATGTACTATAAATAATGTGCCATCGTTTAGAGTTATACACCGTTCGTCTTACTCATTTAAATGTCGACTCGATATTTGCGAAATTGCTGCCGTGAATGCCGTCATGAACAGGGACATTCCGATGCCGTGTAAAATTACCCAACTTTGACGGAATTTGTAATCACATGTGGGGACATGATATTTTGTGTACACGTTAAATACTGTGTAATGCACTTAAGGCAAAACTTAATTGTATTATATGGAACTTGCCTGAGAATAAATGATACTTTGTCTATGAGTATGAGTGAGCGCTGAGTGGTCAGTGTATTCTTGTCGTTCACCGGTTCTCATCCACCGTTTTGGTGGTGGGATCAATTTTGCCGGGCTATATGTTAACTGATTCGTATGGAACTAGGCAACACAGATTGGGGTTTCTTCATAGGTGTCCTCCCCAAAGAATGATGTCCTTGTCTTGCATTTGGGATACAGTTAAAGTTTTTCTTACATCAAATAAAACAAATAAAAAACCCATATAATTATAGTTTCCCAGAACAGGAGTGTATAGGTAAGGATTTTGCATCAACATATATGGTTAATCATATTAAAACAACCAAGAGTTTTTTGTTTTATCCAGTAAGGGACTTTTAAATGTCCCTATAAAAATATGAGCCTCCAACATTGTGGTAATTTTTACAATGGATTTCTGGGAATTAAGCATATCTGATGAACTTTATGCTTTAGGTTTTACAGATTGAGGTCTGATCTCTTGGTATCTACATATCAGTGATGCAGATTATAACACACATGGGCACTACTGGTATTTTATCGTCCTCAGTTCAATGTTGGTAACATTTTAATGACGAAATAACGCCTCTGGTCTAGGTAGTTTTTTTTTAACGATTTTCCAACAGTGTTACATTGGCTGCTTCGCGGACCTTCTTTCAGGAACGTGTTTTGTACCATAGCCGCAAGGTACCCTAATTTTACCAGCTGCATCATTACCAGAGACATTTGGCCAGCTGCTGAATAGGACCTTTGGTTTTTTATTGGCACGTTTTTGTGTGTCTAGATTTCAAAGAATAAGTTGTCAGAAAACATTCAATTTCTGGAAATCATTTTAGATGATTTTTTGGGGAAATTGTTGGGATCAATTGAGGAATACAAGGTAAGAGTGTTCCCATCCCAAATGTCCTTAGCCAACATAAAACATTGTCTTGAAAAATTTCATTTCAAGCTTGTCGGTACACTATAGTGTTCCTTGAAATCAGTGACATATATGAGCAAGGGAATATAAATTAGGGATCATGTATTTAGTGCCAAACACGCGACACTAGGTCGAACTGTATAGATGGCCGCCGTATGCATATCCGTCAGCGTCCTTGTGCACAAGGAAAGCAAACTCCTACGACCCTTTTTGTACTATTATGTTTCCAATTCAGAAAACAGTGAAACTGTAAATCAGGCAAACGTGGGCAAATAGTAATTCTCTGCTGGAATGCAGAATCGATTTTCAGTGGTAATTTTTTGTTGATAGCCTAAGGTGGTTATCTTTTTAATGTGTGTCGTTTGAGGGGAACTGAAAAGGCTTTTGCTGATTATTATCTCTTTTCGTAAGGTATTAATTTATTAATCGAGAGTCATGCTATTGATGTCACGTTAAATCAATGATAAAGCGATATAGGATCATAAACATCAGTACTCCAGAGTATTTAGGGTGTAGGAACAAGGAAAAATACGTTACACATGAATAGTTTGCGGAAAATCATGTCTGACCAGTCAATTCTATATTAACGGTTTTTACATGTTACTAACGTACAGGTTAGGAATAATAGTTAATTCATTAAGAAATATCTCATGTTTTTACTTAATGGATTCAAGAAATGTCAATACAGCAGCTAAATAATTAACCGATTGCCTGTATTATAGCTTTATCGAGTCCATTGAACCGTAATATTGCTGTCGGACCTATTCACATGGCCGTTGGAAATGTTGCGAAAACACAAACGAGGTTGTTTATTCGTCTTAAAACAAACATATTAATTGGAATTATATTAATACATTGGTCGGAGTGCTTTGCAAATAACATTTGAAGCTATAATGCCCCCAAACAGCATTAAATAAATGTGTCCACTCGAACATAAAGCATATTATTATTTAGAGACAAGGAATGAGGAAAACAGTATAACGCCAGTTACCAATCACCCATCTTCATTTCCTCAAATTGGCCGTACTGCTGAGGCGATTAGTGGACTAACGAGGTGCAGGACCTTCTGGCTAAGGACATTATGTTTCGAGCACAGCCGTACTATCTTTTCTGAGAACGGATGAAATTTATTTTCCTGCAGAGCATCCAGCAGAACTAATCACTTGACAGTTTTGTGACTTTTGACTGTTGGAGTACATCGCTGTCATGTAAGGAAATTATCCCTTATCTCGGCGTTAAATACCAAACAATTAATATGTTTTAGTGACATAAACATTACCTGACGTATAAACGTACAGTGATGGATTCCTTGGAACGCACTGTTCCTCGAACAGATTTGGGATGAATAGCGCTTCCCTCAACTTGGGCTAGCGTAAATTAGTTTCTTAAATGGTGTGGCTTTCAACTTGCAGGCCTTGATCCTATTTGCTTAAAGTAGGACCGAATAACACGTGCGTTTTGTATTAATTATATAACATGTTAAATATAACAACACATGCAGAGTAAAGGTGAGTTAAAAATTACATCTCTGGAGGAGTGGTCTTTGGCCTGATAGAGGTGCTCTGACATATTACTTTATAGGGCATTTTATGAGCACCGTATTTGATCAATAAGCTAAACAGATTGCCACGTGACAGTAGATAAAGATATTCTTCATACTTCCTGTAAGAATTTGATAGCGACCAGGAAACCCATGCACGAACCTTAGCAGATGTATGTAGGCCTCAACTACATACGTTACATAGCAACGTATGAGGGACAATGATATATATTTTTAAAATATACAGTAGGAAAATTGCTCCTTGGTCCACCGGGATTCGAACCCGGTCACTGGCCGACAGGACAATGCTCTAACCGGCTGAACTACAAAGGCTAATGACTGGAAAATTCTGGGAAATTTAGAAAATTAAATCATCGCAGCCAGTCTCTTGTACATTTTTACTGGTATCTTTCAAATATAGAGGCAAGCCATTTTTTTTCTCTACAGTTACAAATACTTGTAAATATATATACTACATTGTGTTACTGTTCTGTCGGTAAGGTTTAGTTTGTTTCGGGCATGGGCGTCAGGGTTATACGTCAATCTATCAATCAGATATTCTCTATGTTTATATTTGACACTGTCAAGATATAGGTAAATTTCTACGTTAACACATAAATTAAAGTCCGTAAAACAAAGCACAATCCTCAAAGAGATGATAAAGCCAAGTGTGCTGTGAGAGGCTTAAGCCTCAACGGATTAGCGTACGTCCTACTTACTGAGACCAGCCGGATCATTTGTGAGAAGTCACAACACTTCTTGGTCCAATACATTGACTGCGCATACACTGGGACAAACACAAGGTATGCGTGAGGATTCACTTGGTGTTAAAACAAATATCCATTAGCGATTATTATCAAAGGATTCAACGGATTACTTACCTCCTTTAACATACGATTTCCCAAAAGATTAATATTCTGTGAGTGTCTGTTACAAGTATTCCAAAGTTCAAGGACGGCGAGGGCCCATGGCGAGATTACCTGCCCTGGGAACCGCATTGCTCTGGTTTACGATTGTTAGAAATATCGCTGACCTCCGCTCGAGATAAAATCTTCTAGCAGCTGTGTAATACAGATTTAGCGTATATGACACTTTAAAACTCAGAAATGAATCTTCAGAAAGAAGCGTTTTAATTGTAAAATGGATTGAACGGTAAAGTTTGGTACGGTAGATTAACGTTAACATCTTTCTATCGGATCCTACTTGACACGGAAGGCCGAGTAGTCGTAAATTCTGTGACAGGGAAGTAAAGAGTAATTCAATCAAATGATCCTAAGATTAATACGGAAGGGTGGCCCGAATTCAATTCCAAGTGTGGGTGGGAGGGTAGGCTCCATCCAGGACCTGTGCTGGTAGAGTCGGGTCATGTTGGATTACAGTAGGGTGTACATAGATGGTAACATAGTGTACCTACAGCTAGGGCAGCTTTTCAGCAAGCCTTTCGCAGTTTCGGTTGAAAAGAAAAGCTTCCTAACTTCAATTTAAAAAAAAAATAATTTGTATTAATGTTATGCAAAAGAAACGAATGGATGTTACATCACCTGGTTTATTTGCCACTCAATTGCATAAACCTTTCATATTCGTGAAAGCCCAACGTGTGTTTCAGTATCAACGAAAACTCATGCAGATTTCCGCGTCAAGGTGTTCTATCGTTATTCAATCAATGTAAATGATGAAAGTCTTAATACTATGACATCCCAACTTAATTTCGTGTCATATGGATTTGAAGGGAACCAGTTTATGCATTGTTTCCTTTCCCATATATGCCGATCTAGGATTGCTAACATACTGTACGTTTTTTTAATGAAGGCGACTTGTGGTTTTTAATGTTGTTTTTTTGTGTTTGTTGTAGGAGGGTGTGACGAGTCAAGGGGGTGGAGAGGGGGGGGGGGGGGTGAGTGGAGGGAGGGGTGGACAACGAGGGACAGGGCTCCCAGCTCACAAGATGACATACAGCATCCTGATCGGTACACATTTTGCAGTAAGTTTATTTGGACAACTTAAGACAATGTTTCAGTGTAACTTAACATTTTTTAATAAGTTGAGGTCATTTAATTAATATACCTAGTCTACTTGTGCCCTGTGTGTTTTGTTTGTCTGTAAGTATTTGAGGCTCTTGTAGGGATTCTCCACAACTCAAAATGCCTGGTATTCTAGATTTTATGATACAAACTTGTCTATACAAGTTGCTTTTGTTGGATTAACACTTGTGATTGAACTAGCGGTGCATGCTTATTAACAGAGGCACTACCTTTACGCCCCCCACCCCCGACACACACACACTTAGAAAAAGTCAATCACGTAGGTCCTCTTTCCTACACAGTACATGTACAACCTTGTATATGCCTACATTGGTACTTTCTTTTCAGCTGACGAAATTCTTTCTGGGCTCCCTGGCTATTAGTGTGGGTTTCTCCAGAAACAGATTGGGACGAAAAGTAAGATTGTTTGTGATGCGTTCAGGATCAGCTAGCCTGTTAATACATGCAAAAGACAATTTAAAAACAACCACAAACAGATTATATACACTCATCTATCATGGACAGTGTTTGTTTTAATAAAATACGCGCAGAACATATTGCAAAGGCAAGCGTCATGTGTTGTTCCTATCTCTCCGAAACTGTGGGAGAACAAATTTGTTAGGCAATTACTATGGTGTATAATTTGGACTTTATCGAAAAGGGTAACGTAGATAAATTAAACTTAATAAGACAACTATTCATAATAAATAGCCAACCATGATGCTACTGAAACAGATTGGTAATGCATCAACTGATACATGTACTGTGTGTAAGTCAAGTGAATGCGCATATTATTTCTATTTGACTAAACCTATTTTAAATTCCCGCACAAATATGCAAACCCTGTCGTCAAGATATGTCTAAAAGAAGGTAGTGTTAGACAAAATAACTATCCTAGTTAGTAAATGTGACAAGCGGTACGGGTCCCCATCTAATTCGATTATTTGGATTACTTTAAAATCCTGCCGGATCCCTTGGTCGATTTTCGGAACACCCGTTATATTTAGTCTTTTATGCAGAAGAATATAAATTTGTACCATATATATGTATATATTTTTGGAAAGCTTGAATACTCAAGATAACATATATGTAAATGTGGTGAAAATCCAATTATTTTTTCTAAA
>JAQQZZ010039494.1:0-10446 GCA_030265115.1 Mopalia vespertina | reverse complement strand
TCTTTTCTTTAGTTTTTGTAGAGCTTTGATACTCTCTCTACATATAGCCCACAGCTCCGCTTCCTGTAAGTAGCCATCTTTCTTCTCCAGTGCCTCTCCTAGAGTTACACCCTGAGCAAAACAAATCAAAATCCATGTTATATCTGTAGAAAATAATTCTGGTGAAAATAAATCAGTATAGTGAAGTACACAATATTACATCCTGATTTAGAGTTGGGCATTCAAGGTTTTTGTGATTGTGTAACAACAAAAACTGCATAATTGTATTTATTGCACAAGGAATAGTGCCACTTACAAATTTAACAAAATAACACAAGTCGACAGTACAAGTCATTTGAAACATATCAAAAATACATTTAGCTTAAAAATTTGTCAGAGAGAAAAGTAAAATAGTGAACCGCACAGAAGAGCTCACATTCCTGAAATGAAACATTATTTACTATCCCACTGAGTACATTAAATTGGTGCTTTCTAAATCAAAGGTAATGAACCATACCATTACACAAAGTATGATTATTCTGTCACTTCTGTGGGTTGTTTTTTCATTCTTAACATAATTAATGAATTACCTATGATAGTTTTCATTAATGGTGGCTCAGGCTTGATCAAGGTGAAATAGTAACAAGTTACAACAAACACTCAACTGGAAAATAGTTAATTAGGCTCAATCCCTTACTACATATATAAGGCATCTGTTTGGTGATTGATCTGAATTAACTCAGCTAATTAACATGTAATTAATAACTACTTCTTAATTGGAGTAGAGCTATGTGAAATATTAAACACAGCTGATGCCATAAAATAATTTACAAATAAGACAGTTGAAAAAAATATGTAAAAGAGAGGTTTGCAGATTTACTAAAACTGTTAATTTAGACGTATTTCATATATGCATAAAACTGTTAGACATGAATACAACAATACCTGTATAATTACATTTATTAACAAACACTATAAAGACATAAAGGACATTTAATGTGATAAAATTATTATGCATGAATGTAAATTCCATAAGTTTATTCGAGTGCAGCATTCTACATATAATGTATTTCTGCTGTGAGGTGTGACTTCAAATCATAAACTACTTGGAAATCTGTCAATATGGAATATTTGTTTAATGAAACCCTCCATCTTTGACACCTTTCTGTGCAAACCACTGGAAATTTCAGTGTAAACATTATTTTTTGACCATTTTGTGTATTTGCTTTTAAAAATATCTTTACAGTATTTACTGACCATTTAGAATGTTTTCTGATCATAAAGAGTATTTTGTTCTTTTATAAATTTATTTTATGTTGCGTTGCCTGTTTTTTTTTTTTTGCATTCATGAAATCAGAATTGAGTATTTTACTTGTTGTGTAGTATTTCACATGTTTGCCATACTTGTGCATTCATTAAATATGTGTACAAAATACTCCAAAATACACATGGTAGGCACATCTGCCAAGGTTATGAGTTCATGACTGCTGGTCACTAAAGCCACATAAAAATTTCAATTTGGATCTATGGTCACTTAATAGCCCAATGCAATTTACAATATTACCTTTTTCCAGAAAATCAAATTGTTTAAATTTAACATTAAACATCAACATTGAATACAAACAACGAAAAGCAATAGGGTTTTGAAAAACAAATTCACATTTTCAAGATAATAGGATTAAACAATTAATGTTGAAACCATTGAACTTAAATATGTGATATAAATGTGACTTTACAAACATATTTACAAGTGCATGTTAGTGACTGATATTTGGTACCTGTCTAAACTGTCGAAAAACTTTTAATCTAGTAAGCTGAAACAGATATTGAATTTAACACATTTATACTTCACTATCTACAAGTATGTGTAGGAGCAGTCAGCAAATGAACACATCACGCCCTGACTGTATTGACCGAGTGTCATGAAAGAATACAATCAACTTAAAAATAGAATTGACAGAGCATTGGGAGGTAGATTCCTGTTGCCATGGTGCTCGAAGAGATTTTTTTGTGATGTCTTTGTATTACTGGTCTGTCCTGTGATTGTCCTGTATTTGTCCGTTCTCATTTTGTCTTTGTTGCCAGTGGCGTTGAGGGTGGTTTCCCCCTCACCCACTGGGCTGGCACACTGTCATGAGAGTAATATAATCTTAAGTACAGCGTTAAACTCCAATCAATCAATCAATAAATGGATTTCAAGCTAAAATGATATATCGAAACATGGGTAATAGTTTACTCATTAACTTTAAAAATAATGTCTCATCTATTTCTAGTTTTCTAAGTCTTGTCTGGGGGGCCATTTAACTTTTGGAAAGATACATTTTAGTCTGACAGTGCAGTCTCTTGAGACAGTTGATAAACTCTGGCACCATTTTTTTGGGACAAAAGAGTTCTCCAGCACATTGAATACAGCACCACAGACGGTTTAACGGTTATTTTATTATTATTTGAGCTGTTTACAAAAATGCTATCCTCATTTTTCACTGAAACCAGAACTGTTCGCACTGTAAGTTATTGTAGAGTGGATGTTTTATGCCATGTTTACTTATACCTTACTTGCATATAAATAATTACACAAATTACTCAAAATTTAATACTAAGAAAAACTTAAACAAGTATGTGTACTATGTGACCAATTATAAGCAAGCCTGTAACACACATCAAAAACTGCTCCTTCCAGCAGGGTCTTTCGAAAATAGCTACATGAAAAGCGATGTCCATTTTTAAGACATGTGACAAGCATTAATATATGAAAATTATTGTCCTATTTCGGATTAAGACCAAGTCACTCTTATATGATAATTTAATAAAGTCAAAAGAGGCTAATTTATTTAATATTATGGCATTTATTGACCTGACAAAAGCTTTTTATACTGTAAATCATCATATTTTACAATGAAAATGTACAGCTTACATTACATGTACATGTACATTACGACTTTCCTAGGGTCAGCCAACAGTTCTACAGCTACTTAAACTGGTCAAACTCAATTTGTGTCTTATAAACACATCTCCTAGAAAGGTTGTCATATGAAATGTGGTGTTCCACAAGGTTTTATACTTGGCCCAACCTTCTTTCTTTTATAGATAAATGATATAATAAATTTATTCTATTTGCTGGTGATACTGGTGTAACTTAATTATATGTCGCATACTCATCCAAATATATTGATCAGAAACTTAATACGAGAACTAGAATTGTTATGCCATTGGTTGTTTGCCAACAAGCTATCCTTAACTATTGATAAAACTAACTATATGATTATTTGCTATCCTGAATCAGTTAATGCTTTTAAATTTCTTTGTGTTTACATAAATAATAAACTGAATTGGTTGGCATGCATCAATGAAATTTCAAAGAAATTATTAAGAAATGTAATTAAGTGCATAAATGATTACACACTGCACTATTTACCTTTTCCCCATGCATTAATTACTGTTATATTGTCTTGAGTAATTCTTTCAAAACCCATCTTTCTCCCATTGTTAGGTTGCAAAATAAACTATTTCCTATAATTAACTCTTTGCATATAAACATTCATTCTGGTCCTCCTGGCAGAAATTAAAAACTAATACCTTCGCCTTAATTCCGGAAAGTGACATTTTAATACAACAGAAGTAAAACTCATACTTGTTCAACTTTCAGACTCAATATATAAACTTCATGTAGTATTAAAGTCATCACAAATAAATGAGTTCTTGACAAAGAACCATTTCATTTCGATGTTTTACCAAAACGTGATTTGTGGTTCTTATACAGTAAATGTCTTTTATTTCTCCAACTGTTTAGAAAGTAATATATGCCTGTAACCCAAAGGTCCCGGGTTCGAATCCCGGTGGAGGCAAGCAAATTTTTCTCTCTTCATTAATTCAAAATATATATATATTGAAGGAAAATGCTGAATAAAGTAAACTTAGAAAGGAAACAAACATGATAGAAAAGATATCTGATGACATATTTACCTGGCTTTGACTCATCTTTCTGCTACGATCCATATCCTGGGGATCAAAGAGATTGTAATCACTACTGTTCAGATCAAAGGAGTCAGACATTAAGGAATCATCTTCCAAGACAAGCAGACCGTTTGTGTAATAACTGTTTAGGTCCGATTTGGAGTCACTACTATCTCCTTTATCATTGTTATCTCTACTTACAGAAACAGCCACAGAGTCCTTCAAATCCTTTCCAGGTACAGGTAATTTTGATGAAGTTTTGGTGAAATGGTTCAACAGGTCAGTTATACAGTTTGAATCTTGGCTACTGTTATTCTGGTTTTCTGAGGTATTCACTCTAGGTTTCTGATCATCTATTGATATATTAAAAGATGAGTTATTTGTGGGATTTGTTGATGCCGAATACAAAATCCCATCCTGTGTCAGATTAGGATCCACCAAAACTTTACTATTGTTTTTATTGGTTTTCGAGAAGACATCAGCTAATTCTGCATCCGAATCCTGGCTCACACCTTCACTGTGGTTCCACACACATATGGGGACACCATTAACGTGACCTTGTCCCAACTGACTCTCTATCTCAGCTAATGTTGGACCATTAGACTTCCCTGAAATCTCGTTCTCTGAAGACAAAAAACATAGAGATTTGTCAATTCTAAGCACTGTAGACAGTATATAAAAGAAAATATGTTCTAAAACTGTGAAGAAAATGAAGATGAAAATGACTAGGATTTTACCTCATATATAGAGAAACATGGACAAGCATTTTCCGTGGCTTCAATTCATATAAATTCAATAAATTTGATAGAAGGACTTACATGCCTTCGTGTATATACATGTGCTGAAAATTTTCCCCACCTCAATTAGAAAATACTGTGAGAAAATATAATTTACAATGTTTAACCTCTTAAATTCAGAGTAAAAATGAGTTGAAATCTAACCACAAATAACAAATGGCCCGGGTTACACTTAAAAATAAATGAAACACACAGTATATAAATTAAAAACAATCCAAACCTCTGTAAAGAGGAAATAAATGATGTTCTCAGTCACTACAGGAAACCACAGTAAAACAATGCCTTGACTGTCCACTACGTGTTACACACTAAATGTAGAAGTTATTGTAGGAGTGTGCAATCAACAGAAGTTTACTATCAGAGGGTAGTATATGTGTGACATACACGGGTATGTCGAGAGAGCAGGATGTGCACCGGTGCATCAAGAAAACATGTGCTTACTCTAGGAAATGTCACTGCCTCAAGTCGTGACAAGAGATCTGATAGAGTTATACAAGATACAGATCTTCTACAAGATATAAAGCATGGACCAGAACACCTTATCAAATGTAATTAGAGAATTAACTGTACAGGTATAAACAAATGTTGGATTATTCACGGTGGTTATAAGTGGCTTCTGCATATGAACATACAACTGGATAATGGAGCTAGTTTATGAACTGAAACATTGCTCAATTATAAAATCCAGTCCACAAGACGAAAAGTCATGTGGCTTTGTTGCTTTGCATGCAACTGCTTCACCTTAGTTATTTCTCCAGAACTAACACATCCAATAATCACCTCCTTAAATATCCGTTTGATCCACTTCTGAGCAGATAGTTACCTTACAATTGCTTTTTTATGATCTATCCAGGTTCCTGTCTGATCTATTCTTTTTGATCATTTGTTTGCTTATTTGGGTGAAGTTTAACACCTTAAGGTTATTTCAAACATATCTCGGAGAGAAGGAAAGCACTCTTGACGCCATTGGCAGCCAAGAAAGACCTGACAGGATTATAACAAGACACTTGCCTATCATGACATAATAGTGTCTGATTCTAGTTACTGTCTGATCAGTGTTTATTGTCATCCTCAAGAGCAATTCATTTATGATTGTGGTGTGCCCAACAGTAAATTATAACCCCACTATACACAACTCCATGATGTGAATTTGTCTTTCAGTGCTTGGCTGTTACAATAACTGCAGTATCTTTAGAAATTGTGACATTTAGGGTAGAGCATGGCGCCAAAGGGCTTTAGGCAGAGGGTGTCCACTCGTCCTTTACAAACCCTGAAATCAAACAATTGCCTCATTTGGACACCCTGTTTTATGAAACCTTAACAAGCAGGAGATGGAGAAACTGTAAAAGTTGTACACTCAGTTACTTAAAAAGTGAAGCAAAATGACCATTTTGGGCACCATACTTTTGATTTCTGAGAAAGCCTCTGCATGGTGCTCATCTGAATTTATACAGTTTATATACAAAAAACATGTATATAACTTATTGTCATTATTATTACTGTTACATTTGACCGTAACAACCATATTCTGTGATAAATCATGCCTACAATTCATTATATACATGAGCTTAATAAAAATAATTGCAAATTCCTAATCAGTATCAAATTAATTACAAATGTAGTTTATACTTTGTAATTGTCAAAATCATTACATACATTACTTGGAACCTATTAATATGAAAAAAATTTCCGCTTTGTCATTTGCTAGATATAAAAGAGTAAAAAATATATTAATTGATAAAGAACACATAACCATAAAACTCATACAGGTACATGTAAATGATCACATATGTGGATTAAAAGAATTTTGATTTCATTGCCATGGTGTGACCATCCTGTGTATTTAGCTAAGAATATAATATACATTTTGACCATCATTGATAATTCTCCCAGTCATTGTAAGAACTCACACCAAACATCATGTAAACTTTACTGGTATTAAGTTTATACATGAAAACCTTACAATGAATTACCTGAAAAATGCCTACCTCAGAAAGTGTAATACTCAGTTGACCTCATTAACAGAAGTTTCACCCTTCATGTCTCCATATAGACCTGCTTTCATACTAATAAAGCCTATCCCAAACCTTGTCTACTTTAAAAGGATGTGAGTTTAAACAATCAACAATTCATATCCACAAGTTTACAACAAAACAAACAAAGAGAAAGGGAAATGGAAAGAATAGAGAGAAAAAATGTAAAAGAACACAAAGTGAAAACAATGGCTCAAACTACTCGGTATATATGATAAAAACTTATTACTTTTACTGAATTAAAACACAGTATGAAATTAAATGGGTGAATGGATGGAAAATTAAATCAAAATTTTAAGGAGATTTGTTTTTGTAAAGCTGTACATATCAGTGGTAAATTATACCCCCAGGCTACATGAACAAGAGTTAATTTGTTCTCTTTTTATAACACTTAAATATCACATGTAAAAAAAATATACATACACATTCGTGTGTTATACTTTTAGCCTGCATAAACTATACGAATCCTTTTATTTGACTTATTTCAAAGCTTATTAACAGAAATTATTCCTCTTATTCATTTGAACAAGAAAAAGATGAGTGTTTAAAACCACGGGCGAATCAACTACAATTTGTGTGATAATTATGTTTATATAATAGTGAGATTTCCCTTGAAGATAAAACATGGATGACTGACAGCTTTGCAAGTTGGTACCAATGGAAGAGATACAATCCAATCAATATGACCCAATCAAATCAATGCGACACAATCTAATCAATGTGACATAGCCCAATCAATGTGATACAATCCAATCAATTTGACATAATCCAATCAATGTGACACAACCCAATCAATGTGACACAATCCAATCAATGTGACACAATCCAATCAAAGTGACACAATCCCATCAATGTGACACAACCCAATCAATTTGACACAGTCCAATAAACATGACACAATCCAATCAAAGTGACACAATCCAATCAATGTGACACAACCCAATCAATTTGACACAGACCAATAAACATGACACAATCCAATCAAAGTGACACAATCCAATCAATGTGACCTAGCCCAATCAATGTCACACAATCCAATCAATGTGACATAATCCAATCAATGTGACACAATCCAAACAACAAACCAAAGCAAATCAGGTTACAACAACATCAACCTATCTATGTTGAGGCAAAGGACCAGGTTGACATTTTATATCACCACAATTGTTAAGTTTATTTGATTGATTGGAGCTTAACATCGTACTAAAGGTTATTTCCCTCATATCATATGATGAGTGCCAGCTCACTGGGTACAGGAACCATTCTCAGCTACACACAAAGACAAGACAGGACTACCAAAAGAAACAAATACAAAAGGTACACAGTAACAAAGTTGCTTCTGATTGCCCATAAGCTACAATGAAGTAAAGCTTAAAGAGCTCCAGGGCAACAGGACATAACATCAGAAAAATGTATGCACCCTATATAGGCAAACAAAAAAGATATACAGTAGAACAATGGGTGAAAGAAACCACCATTGTACAAAGAATGACACCATGCAAGACAGATGACATGGTCCAATACCAAGCATGGAGCAAACAGTGTTAATCCGGTTCAAGGTGCCCCCCTAGCTCAAGGAGCAGCAGGATTCTACAGAAATTAAGTATTTTATCTCTCCAATAAATGCAATGTGCAGATATCTTACAGATTCTTAATACAGAAGTCTCATTCTCCCAGACAATATTCTTTAACAATTTAGTAGATCCACTTTAGATAGATATAAGTTTTATTATACTTGTTTGACCACTTTCAATAATCCTTTGACATCTTTACAGGGGATTAAAACATAAGATGTGATACCTGGGTGTATTTACCTGAACATAAATTAATAATACCTGTCATACATTAGGGGAAGAATGTATATGATGTGACAGATTAAATCCACAACATACAGGTGTTTGACAGATTTCTTCTGAATCTCACATCTTTGACCACACAGAGTGACATAACCTTATCAGATACATAAACACCTATACAACACTGGAGCACTGTAATAACTAATTAATCTGTCAATTAATACACAACATATAGCTAGCTTTTATGTTTACCTGTCTGAAGTAAATCAAATACCTGGTTGATCTTAATAACCATGAAAACACAATACCTTCACGTCTGTTCATCATGACAATTAAAGATGAACTTAGGCTAAGATTGTTTTGTGGAACAGACCCTGAACGTTACACCTTGGATAAAGTATAGATTATGTCCCAGGTTACACTTCCCGTCAATGCAGAAACTCTCAATAATTATTGAATAATACAAAAATATCTAGGACAGCCCCAAATTCACCCCCTAAGTGAAATGTCAATAACATTGTTCTGTAGCCTGTTTGCGTTAAAAGCAATGAGTATAGTTATAAGTTAAGGATATTGTTTATATTTTCACAAGGTTGTCCTATTGCATGCTCATTCAATAAAGATTATTAAAATTTTCAGTTTAAAATGCTTCTATTCTGTTTGGTCAAAATATCAGACACTGAGCTTATTGTTGAGGCGCATGTACAGTAAAAGCAACAAACGATAGCTCTTGCGTAGGAGAGTGCCAATGGGGTACAAATTATAATTGAAGACTATCATTCAGACATTTCTTACTGCACTTGAAATCATAGGAGAATTCTACAACAACCTGATTGACCATGCACTCAAAGGCTTAGACAGAGGGGTATCTGTCCGTCCTTTGGACACCCTGAATTAAACAATTGCCTAATTTAGACACCCTGTTTTAAAAAACTTTAACCAGTAAGAGTTATTTAAAAAATAAAAAATTTCTGGCTAAGCCCCTGCATACACTAGCGGTCCTATAGCTGGACTGGAGTATTCAGCATGGTCATTCCCATATGTTTTATAACACTCACACTTTTACTTAATTAATTCAGATATTCACAAATTAATTCAACATGTTAGCACACCTCTTTGATATCATGAATTTAGTCATTTTGATAGGTGTATTAACATGTATTAATCAGTTTATGAAACAATAAGTAGCAGTGCATTTAAGCAGCATGCAAGTTTACAAAATGACATGGTAGTTCAAACACATTAAACACTAAGGTCAAAGGTTAAAGGTATCAACTTTTCAATAATATTGCTCATATTGGTAAGTGTCTTGGCCAACTTATCCAACTCAAAGGTTGTTTGGAAAACCTTTAAATTAATACAGCATTAGATAGCTTTAAAGTAAAACACCACTAGATAGCTATGAAGTAAAACAGTATTAGATAGCTTTGAAGTAACACAGCATTAGATTGCTTTGAAGTAACACAGAATTACATTGTTTTAAAGTAATACAGCATTAGATAGCTTTGAAGTAACACAGCATTAGATAGCTTTGAAGTAACACAGTATTAGATAGCTTTGAGGTAACACAGTATTAGAAAGCTTTGAAGTAACACAGCATAAGATTACTTTCAAGTAACCCAGCATTAGATAGCTTTGAGGTAACCCAGCATTAGATTGCTTTGAAGAAACCCAGCTTTAGATTAATTTGAATAACACAGCATTAGATAGCTTTGAACTTAAACAGCATTAGATTGCTTTGAAGTAACATAGCATTAGATTGTTCTGAAGTAACACAGCATAAGATCGCTTTAAAGAAACACAGCATTAGATAGCTTTGAAGTAACACAGCATTAGATAGCTTTGAAGTAACACAGCATTAAATAGCTTTGAAGTAACACAGCATTA
>JAQQZZ010039483.1:0-10447 GCA_030265115.1 Mopalia vespertina | reverse complement strand
GAATGGGAATAACCATGCTGTATTTGGTGGTTTGCCGCCGTTAATGCTAGGTTTTACGGTCGCAAATATCCGTTTTATACCGGCTCAGCTAACGCGTCGCCGGTAAAACTCAATTTGCGACCGTAAAACCTAGCAATAACGGCAGCATACCACCAAATACAGCATGGTTATTCCCTAAATTAAGGAGTGGAAATCTCTACCAATGCTGTATTGAATTCAAATAACAACTCTACCTATGTGCTGTGTTACGGGAAACGGATTTTCGTACATAATTCTTTACAGAATACGAAATGACTGCAGTTCTTTGCGCGATAATTTTTTTAAAAATGAAATAAGCTTATAATTTTATACACCAATTCCATAATTTGCTTTTACAAGGCAATGGTTTTATGTCTCGGCCAAATAAAGTTTAGTGTTATTTACCATATAACTGTATGTCATTCAGCTGTAGATAAATGTTATTCCTTTATTGAAGATACTAATAAATGAGATTTTTTAAAACAAAAAAAATTGCTCCATTTTATGTTGACACACATTTTCATTTCTTTAAGCAGCTGGATTATTTGCGTAACTCTGGCTAAAAGTAGAGGTCTGCCTCGTGACTTTCTGATAAAATAGTGATATCGAGGGTAGACTCGTGACTTTCTGATAAGATAGTGATATCGAGGGTAGACTCCCAATTTGAAATGCGTTGAAAAGCTCGATGGTACTTGAAGATAACAAAATGAGACCCTGTAACTTTAAACAATTGTAGATTGTCGTACGAACACGGTACAATTTAAGAACAATTAATTTTACTTAACAACACAATCCTGATTTATGACCAATCGATCTTTACACAATGCTATTTAGGTAGGAGGGCAACGAGTTTAATCCATTGGCGTGTGGATATAGTGCATACGTCAGAAAATATGTTTTCTGGCGAAAACATAAAGGATCTGTTTGATGTATATTCTTACACATACAGCACAACCGAGCTAAGTGATGCGAAACACCTCAATAACAAGATCCGCGCCAGATTTAGCCGACTAACATCCTTCAAAATTTACAAATCAAGCATTGCGCAGATAAATGTTCAATTACTTCTTTTAAAACACAGGCCTATGTTACACTATGTGTAGGCGGAAATGAATGAGCTGACTTAATCACGTCTATTGTTGTATTCTATATTTATTCATCCGGCTCTAGCGCCAGACATAATGACACACTTAAACTTTATTACTTTACGTCATATGTCCTGTTAGGAAGACTTGGAGAGTGACGTCGTACACAAACGTTTTTTCACTTATCTGACTATGGATGGTCTATCTCACACTGTTCCTGTGAATCCATTGCGTTTCATTAAATGACTATATAATTCTATTTCACACTGCTTCTCGCTGACACATGGTTAAAAACTTTAAGGCAATTTCATAAAAGCAGCCCCCGCGATAGCCGGGGCTACATCAATTGTGCAACTCACTCATACACATCGACGGATGAACTTCAAACCGTGGGCGGTATATCAAAGTGGGATTAGTAGGCCGACACGCTAGCCATTAAACCACGGCCACGGACAGGAGTCTTATATACATTACATGGTGCACACAGGGCTCTGGGTAAAGAGGGCTCTAAAGAGCATACTATTTACCACCCCGCATCGCTGGCTTTCAATTCCCGCCAGTTATAAGTTGGTATTACCCATTCACCCATTGGTCTCAAGTTTTTACCGTAGAATGTAGTTGGTCACATTTGAATCGTTTTACGATTTTCCAACCATGCAAAATTAAGAAACCGTCTACTGAAATAAAAACAATTCCAGACATCGCATACTTATTTTGTACAAGGGGTATTTTACTAGGAAAAGTCATCCATTTGGTGTTATATTAATGACATTCTGAGGAACAAATCACCAACAAAACACTTTATTTATTTATCCCAGAAAACCCACGACCTTCCGCTGGTTGCTGGCATACCAACCTACATACGGTCCGCGGAATCGAACCCGCGTCCCCAGAGGTGAGGGGGATATGTGGACCAGAAGCACACACTCTCTAGAGCGTACACTCTAGACCACTCCGCCACGGAGGCCCCTATATGAAGGCAGTGTACATGTACTCCCCCAGGAAAGTCACACTGACACTAGTAACACCGACTCTGAATCATGACTGAATCGGGATAAGCCTGATCATTACTGATATGCATGGTTCCCACTCTTTAAACATCCAGGACAAAAGTTAGTATTTTCCAGGACTTTCAATGGCCTAACAGTAATATGACAGACATTTGAGGATGCATGTCAGCTAAAATGTAACGCTGTTAAATAGAAATTTAGAAGTTGAAATATGTAGCCAAACTGTACAGTTTATCAAATGGATAACAACTTTGCAACATACAGTACAAATTCTTAAAAGCCTCCAGCCTCCAAAGTCTCCATAAAAAGTTGATTTTATTTATTCAAATTTATCGAAGTAATATAAAATATATAAATAATACATAATATGCGGGAATTAAATGCTGCATGACCACTTTTGACATCAATGACATTGATTTTCACACACATTTCAGAAATAACGTCATAAAATCATAGATTTTCCTGACTCTGAAGGCCCATGGGAACCCTGATATACTCACTGCCACAAGCAGTCCCTTCCTCCGATGGATGTTGAGACCACTTTTCCTGTGACTCAATTTCCTCTGTTTGAATATCACGGTCTATGTTATCATCATTTGTCTGTACATAAACCTGAAAACAGAACAAGGCATTAGCTTAGTACATAAACTTACCTATTGGTATGGTTTCATGCTTTGTTTGATTGATTGGGGTTTAATGTCGTACTCAAGGGTGTTTCATTTATACCATGATGGATTATCATACTGAGAGGAAATCACACGTTTTGGTGCTTAAGTAAAAGGCTGATTAATTGAGTGAGTGGTCTAGGTGGCATGACATTTACTGCTGGCAATTTGGAGCAGGACTCTGAACAAGAATGTGTTTGAAATAAGACCGTGTTATTCCAATACTGTGCGCCAGACCGTATAGTCAATAATGTGCCATGTTTAAACGAGAATATGTACCTGAGTTGTATCAGTACGTCCATAATTTCTGATGTATAGGTCATATTCTTTCACAGGGGGCAGATCAAACATGTCATAGTTGGCCACATCTAGGTCAATCAGCTGTAACAGGTCACGACCTCTTGCTTTAGTTTTACTGGAGGCTTTGTCACTGAGAACCATTTGTTTTGCCGACACAAAATTAATAAACGTTCGTTGTTTGTTCGGTGTCTGTGAAGATCTGAACCGCTCATCTGATAGTTCAGTCTACAAAAAAAATGCATTTGTCATATACCTATATACTTAAAAATAAGACTACTGGCAGGTTCACAACTTACCTCCAATTGAACACAAGTTACAATAGGTCATCAGTCAGTATAAAGGCATTGTGATAACACAGAATCCTGATACTTATACTTGTTTGAGGCTTATGTGTAACTCCCTGTAAAACAAATGTTAGCCAAATCAATTAATTGTCTGATGGCCAAAACCAATCAATCAAATTTTTTACCCTAACATAAAATATTTCCAATCAAAAAAAGGCTTAATCCCAAAAACATCTGAAGTATGAAAGAAAAATATTTATTTTGTTGTAAAGGTGATTGTTATTGGGTATTTTTCTTCTGTTTTTTGGTACATCACACATGATGAGTACAGATTTTTGTTTAAGAGGAAAGGTAGAAGAACAACACAAGTTGTTGAAACGAAGATTGAATTGCTGGAACAGCAGCAAAGAAACTATTTCAAAACCAGTTATCATGTCAAAAGACTAAAAGGTTGAAGTGCTACTTTTTCATACTAGCTGACGGAGAAGTAATTACCGATTATTTTGTGCCTTGAAGTAGATGTATTTGTGCTCTAGAAAAATATAGGAAAAATCACACAATGTATGTACTGCGAAGCCTATTATCTAAGAAAATCACAAGCTAAAAGCTAAAAAGAATGGTATGCCTATAGCCAGAAGCAATGGCTATGGATGGCCACAATAAACACAACCACAACAGCCAAAGTATTTTGCTATAAGGGGACATTAATGTTCCTCTAGTGTGAAGTACATGTAGAGACAGTCAACTTACTGACCCTAACAGACAGCTCCGTGCTCAAGGGTATTTCACTTTATAGTGCCATAAAACATAGTGCTGTTCCTGGAACACAGCCCTAAGCAAATGGGGTCCATGCTCGCGGGTATTTTACTTTATAGTGCCTTTACACATAGTGCTGTTCCTGGAACATACAGCCCTAAGCAAATGGGGCCTGCGCTCGAGGGTATTTACTTTATAGTGCCTTTAGACATAGTTCTGTGCGTGGAATGTACTGCGTGCAGTGCTTTATCTGGTGAATAAAAACAACAAAGGTGGATCAGACTCGTAACAGAAAGAAGGAATGATGTCTTTAAAATCGCCTAACTTATCAACAAAAGCAAGAGTCAATCTTACAGAAGCAGTACTGTTGACAAAGACATTTCTGAAACAAAAAAAGGCTGAGAGAGTACAAGCTAGTGAAGATGCTACGCTGCAGTGCACACAGGCGAGGTGACAAACAGACTTACAGAATCTGAGGCGTTACTGCGGCGAGACTCTGCCATAAGTCTCTCGTTTTCAGCATCTAATGCCTGTAACACATCGTCCACTTCATTCTGAGGCTGAAGAACATACCAGCACAAATAAGAATTCACAAAATTAGCACTAATCAGTATTGTTTATTCACCCTCTTTCAAATCTTTACATCGAATAAAAAAAATATAAAAGATGTAAAGACTTTGCTCTTCCAAAGACCACATTACTGACAAGTCACAATAATACAGGAAAATTTTACACCTTAATTATGAAAACAGTATTGAAGCATACAAGTTTTGTAATTTTATAAAATCGCATTCTATTCAGATGAACATTTACTGACAACTGTCGTAAAACAAATTCTAGAATTAAAATCTAAATATATTTAATGAACTCTTAGTAAAAAATAATAATCAACTTATTTAGATATTAGTTCACCATGTGCATTTTAAACGTCTTATTTTGTTTGTTAGTGTGCATTAGAATAAATCCAAAATGAAGCAAAAAAAATAAAATAAAAAAACTTAGTATGATTAATTAAATATTTTGACAACACAGCAAATCACACTTTTGGCAAACTTTCGATCCATGTTCATGTTCATTTATGAAAAATGACAAGATTGTTTGTTTGTGTGTTTTTCCAATTGTTAGATTGGGGTTTATTATCATTCAAATGTTAGGTTATCTCACAAAATTTGAAAGGACCGATTTTAAGGTTATGCCAGAAAATATCACAGCACAGACCTGCTTAAAGTCATTTCACTCATATGACGACATACCAGACCAATGGGTTAAGGAAATAACCTTGACCCCACTGGCAAGTTACAAAGAAAATACTGGTCAATCACAAGATAGAGTACAAAATGATGCACAACCAGATCAGCTAAGTAATGCACCTTAGAGCTGGTCCCTAGTGCCTGAGGTAACTCCAGCATGTACAGCAGTATTGTGTTATAAAACACAGCTTTATTAGTGACGATATTTACAAAATTTAACAGCAAAAAATATAAGCATACAATTATAATATAAGTTCAGCCTTGTGAATAATTTATTCAGACAGAAGTTTATCAGTCTAGATTTATTGCAGAACCCTTGCCCCATGATAAATAAATACAGCAGTGAGATTATTCAAATGTAATAGACTAAGTCGTGTTAAAGCATGCTGCAGCACACAAGCTTAGGACTTCCTCCCAGTTGGTGAACAATTAACATTGCAATGTTACTAGATGTATACTAATATTCCAATCTGAGATATATCTACAGTGTATATACAATTAGATTTCAGAATGCATATGCCCAATTTTGATTTTATAAGACACCCATTGTGATCAGTATGTACCCTATACTCCTAGATGATTATTGTGTGAGCAGTGAACTAAAAATTGTGTCATTTATTCAAATTCACAAATTACTGCTCTGTACAAAACACTGTTATGAGTATAAAAATTGGACTTGATGCTTGCTCCATACTTAATGTAATTCTACTGATATGACCGCATGCCAGCCAAAAGGGAGAAGGAAATAACCTAGACGTCACTGGTATCATACCATTAGTCCCTTAAAATAACAAGCTAACAAACCATTTTGCTCGTCAGAACCTTTATTGTGGCCAAAGATTAGTTATTAGGATTAAATAAAACATTAAATAAACACATATCAAACGAGTAAAACACGCCTGACAGTATGTGGTCAGACAAATAAGTAACTGTAATGGTTTTAGTTTTGCTATTTGAGCCGGACAAAAATAGTAAGGTGCCAAACCTGGGACCTTGGCTAAAAAAAAAGCAAACTTGAGGGGGCAGAACATGTTATTTTTCATATGAACACACACATAGGCAGACAGATTTGGCCATTAAATATTTAATGTGTTTTCAGAATGAGTGGGATCGATTGATGTATTGATTGGTGTTTTACACTTATGACAGCGGTGTATTCCAACAATAATTGACACTAGCACAACCAAGATGTGAAGCCTTCCATAATCTCAACTCAGCATTTTGGTTTTCCTCTTCAAGACAATATTAATATTTTAAAGCCCTGCACTATAAAGTTGAAAAGCAACTCTGTAGTGACCTCTTAACCTGAAAAACATAGCTAGTATGTCTAGATGTCACACCATAAACTCTGTTATGTTTTCTTTACATAACTTACAGTTTACTATATCATAAACTTGATATGTAAAAAGAATTGCTGAATATATGATGATTTAATGGGTTAGTGAAATGCCACAGCACCAATCAGGTTATACAACAATACATGAAAACAATGGTTAAATGAAAAAGAAAATGGCACAACAAGTACAATAGTTACAGCAGAATAAGCGTTCCAGTCCCGTTTCAAAGATAAATCAGAGAAGAGGACCTGAGATTTGTCAGGAATAGAGGACACTTGTGCTTCAATGGGAATCTATTGAGATACAGACGAAGATTACGTTGTTAAATAAAATAAGGTAACAGATTTTGTACAGTTCATATGTGTAACTTGATCAATGTTTAACTAGTCAGTTTCATCATGAATCTGCTGTTGTGCAACATTTATCAGATGGTAGCACAAATTTTCACAACAATAAGAACTTCATAAATGTTCTGTGGAGAAAGCATGTGTTCAAATTGGTAGATGACCAAAGCAATTAAAAAAATAAACACAGGTTACACAGTTTTTATAACTAAATCAAGATAAATGTTATGTTTTTCTTATTAAACAACAATTATATCTTAAAGACATGAAATGAAATTTGTAATAAAATGTACCTTATCATTGTCACTGTCCTCCGCATCCTCTTCAAAATCCTCTTCATAATCCTGGAAAAAGCCAAAAATTTAAAATAATACCCTTGTAGAACCCTGCCGAATAATTGTGTTTCCACCCCAGATTTATTTGTTATAAAATGTTGCATTATTTTATGTCCGACAAACACTTCAAACCTTGCTGAAAATCTGTTCACACAACATTCAAATTTGGATGCAGTTTGAACAAATACATCCCATGATGCACTCCGAGAACATTATAGACATCATTGAAAATCAGTTTTTTGTGATGAATAAGCCAAGAAAACATATCTTACTTGTCTATAATATAGACATAGCAGATAATAAAAAGATGGGACAGGAGACTAACCTCAAAGTCATCTTCATAGTTATCCGTGGCGGTATCTGTTACTTGAGGAGGATCAGGTTTATCCGAATCTGTGTCCTCTTCAAATTTTACCTGAGGAATAATGTAAGATATTTACCATTAATAATTCCATCAACATACTCTTTATCCTAGTCTATGCTGACCAGTACTAACTGTTATCCTGGTCTATGCTGACCAGTACTAACTGTTATCCTGGTCTATGCTGACCAGTACTAACTGTTATCCTGGTATATGCTGATCAGTACTAACTGTAATCCTGGTCTATGCTGACCAGTACTAACTGTTATCCTGGTCAATGCGGACCGGTACTTACTGTTATCTTTGGCTGACTTAAATGTAAATTCTCTGTATGGTGTTTTATGGTCATATCTTTGACCCTTGTAGATAGATGATTTAACTGAATGCATTAGTCAGAAGACAAACATAACCTAGTATATATACATGTACATTGTCTGTACAGATAATTTTCATTCTTGACAATGGTTTTAAAATAACCTGTAACATGTGAGTGATACTGCTGGAAAGCTGATCTTCCTCCAGAGATAAATAAAGACAGCATTGCTACTCTCCAAACAAACTGCCCTTTGCCAGGGGAACATACATGTAGAGCAGTAATACAAAGTGTGTATATTTACAGTGATATGACAACAATCAGGTTTGTTTTGCCTGTCGGCTCAGAGAGCAACAGGACTCCCAACCAGTTATTGATTGGGTGTTTGATTGTGTTTTAAGCCTTAGTTCAAAAAGGTTATTTCACTCATATGATCAGCGTGCCATCCCGATGGGTAAAGGAAATCACTGTTGCCGCCACTGGTAACAAACCAGGACAGGACAGGACAATCACAAAACCCAATACAAAGAAATCACAACTTTATCCACTTCTCTTTTGCCATTAGCTCTAAGAGCATTAGGGCAACAGGAAGCTTCTTCCCAACTGCCCACACCAACCTGTAATTATCAGATGTCTGAGAATATTGTTCTTAATTTAATGAATATTAGACAATACAGTACATTACCTCATCTTTCCTCCTCCTTTTATCCTCTGACCTACGATATACAGCAAAGCAAAAATAAGTTATTATAATTGACTACAAAGCACAGAAAGAGAATCATATTTGTCTTATTTGTTGCATATTGGATATAAAGACTATCACATATATATTAGATTAAAAACAAGGACATTTAATATAGTGTACAATTTTGCCAATAAATTTATTGGTACAATGTGATTGTTAGCTTATTTTCTTTTTTGACTGTATGGTTATTCCACAGATTATGGTGGAGTGCCAAGACCAATGGGTGAATCAAACAAACCTTGACGAAACAATACGATTTGTTTGATTGGAGTTTTAGTCCGTACTTAACTTTATTTCAGTCACATGATGGCATGCCAGCCCAACAGGTGAAGGAAACAAGCCTGGACACTACCCGCAACAAACAAAGACAAGACAGGACAAATACAGGACAATCACAGGATGTAATACAAAGACATCACCAACAGATCGTCTTCTATTTGCCCCTTAGCTCTGAAAGTACCAGGGCAACAGGAAGTTCCCTCCCAACCCTCCGCCGAAACAATAAGATACAAGAGTTAAGCGAGTACAGGTGACAGGATGTATGGAAGGGCTTTCACCCATGAGACTAACTTTGGTGTAAAGCACCACAAACAAATGAAATGGTTTGTTTGCCTGGGGTTTAGCGCGGTACTTAAGGTTTTTTCACTCACATGCAGCATGCCAGCCCAACAGTTGCCAACGACAGGACAAATACAGGACTTAATGCAAAGACATCACAAACAGATCGGCTTCATGTTGCCCCGTAGCTCTGAGAGTGCAACAGGAGAAAAAAATCATTTGTGTAACCACTGGTGAATATATGATAATTTTTGTGTTAAGAAAGTGTTATCCCAAAATAACGAAAATACTGGCGAATATATCCAAATATTTACACTTAATTTTGACAGAAATGTTAACATAGTTTCCTCATTAGATGAAAATCCAATGGTTGTGGGAAAAAAAAGCACAAAACTGATAAATTCACCTGTGTCTTCTTCCATCCTTCTCTCTATCAATCTTTTCCTCTTTTTTCCTATCTGTGGGTTTTCTTCTAGAGTCCTTTTATTAATTAACAAAAAATACCAGAAAATGTGAAAACCTCAAAGAGTATATGGTTACATCTACACCAAGAGCGCATTTCAAGACAACAGAGGACAATAACTACTGTGCTTATTTTCCATTGCAATTGTGGCAGCACCTAATGCATGGCAGTATACATGGGTTGACTGATTGGTGTTTTACGCCGTACTCAAGTCTATTTCATTTCTATGCTGGCAGTGTATTCCAACAATGATTGACACTAGCACCACCATAAAATGATAAGTATTTTGATAATGTTGAAAAAGTAATCTTCCCCGATGGTAAAAGCAGCATTGCTGCTATCCAAACAAATGCAGTATACACGATATTGAGGGAAAGTTCAGGATTAAAAACTGTAACCTATGTTGTTAAAAGAACCACCAGCAATCCCTTTTGAGTAACCCTCCACCAGTCCCCTGTAAAATGGGGAACACAAATGGACTCAAGGTTATTAAAGGTTAATATTAATATAAAATATAAAGGTTATGTCAAATGTTTTGATGACAAAGTTTGTTTGTTTGATTGGGGTTTAACGTCGTACTCAAGGGTATTTCACTTATATGATGACGTGCCAGCCCAATGGGT
>JAQQZZ010039482.1:0-15923 GCA_030265115.1 Mopalia vespertina | reverse complement strand
ATTGAGGACAATAAGCACGAATTGATCACATAATCTATCAATAATTGAGGACAATAAGCACGAATTGATCACATAATCTATCAATAATTGAGGACAATAAGCACGAATTGATCACATAATATATCAATAATTGAGGACAATAAACACGAATTGAATAACTGATCAATCAGGACAATAAGCATGAACCAAGTAGAATAGTGTACATCTTGTCGATAATAAACACAACCAACATAAACTAGTTTATTAATGATTATCAACAATAAATACGAGCGTATAAATTTGTCTATATCTCTACGTTATCTTAATGTTTAATGGTACAGTATACTAGGCTGTTATTTGTAAACAAATAAAAACAGATTTTCAGAATATGTTGATATCTGTAATTTGATATTATCATTACGGTTTAAGCCTATATATGTGCATATTATCTCAATCCTGACAGTTTATTTACAGTTAGTAAGTTTTTCTATTTTATCAAATAAATTTGAACTATTTCAGTGAGATATTTTATTTAATGTATAGTATTTTCCATAATCGAAAGACCCTCGTTTTGTAATAACTGGTATCCTTGCTTCCGGGTCAAAGGATCAGTGGGTTTGAAAAGGATTTGGTATCCAGTACAGTAGCCCTGGTCGCGTGCTTATTCCGCGTAACGGTTTATCCAGGCCTGGTCACATATCAATGGTTAAGTGAATGACAGGGTGGGCTGAGGACTGGTACCATCGCGTAACAAGGTACGTTAATTGACAATGGCGATTCACGCTCCTGTATCAAAGTCGTATGTACACAGGTGCCGTGATTGTTGACATTGTAAAAAGGGATAAGCTCAAGTTATCCATCAAAATAAACATTGAATTTTTTCATATCTATTTTAGGATATATTTTACGCCTTAAGGGCAAATTGGATTATTAAATATATACAAACAAGTACATAACTTTTAGTGAACTGTTATAAAGTTCGCATGACGTTCACGTGATCACCTAAAAGCATTAGTTTTCTTGCGTTATCATATTAAAAGTCTATCACTAAATGAGATAAAGAGGGAGTAGTTTGAGTACACATAAAATCCCTCCCACATTGTAAACTCAAATAAATTTAAAACATTTAAAATAAAGTTAAAGGGGCGTTTGCGATGAGTTTGCAATACCTATATAGACATGGAGACAAACAGTGGCCTTACCACACCCTGCTATCCCATATTTAAATCAATTGATTATGTTAAGCGTGGTATTATATATCGTTTGAGAACATCCGCTACACCTTGTACTACATTGCACCCACTTACAGGTTAATTTGTCAATTAGGTGACGAGGGTCTACCTGTGACTCGACTGTGTTGTTATATTGTATACGCTAATAAATATGTAATAGTAAGACCCTGAAGGTGTATACAGACTAGTCTCAAATTTATCCCATTCTGTAACCTTAGATATGCTTATAAAAGACCTGTCATAAATTATGGCGTGAACATTCGGTAAAGACGATTTATCCCTTTCTGTAACCTTAGATATGCTTATATAAGGTATGTCTTAAATTATGGCGTGAACATTTGGTAACCTGGAACATGGTGGTATACACTTATGTTAAATATGTCTCGTGGTCGTTCCATAGTCTAAAATATAGTGATGTAAACCTGTTGATTTATACCCTGATCGTAAAGTGACCTGCTTTCATAGGGAAATAAACCTGTCTAAAAGTTATACCCTTGGGCGGGTTGCTCGAAGCGATATTAAATTTGGTCCGCTATAAGATGACGTCAAGCCATGTTGAAGGTATTTCTGTAATCAACTATTAGCGATTTAATCTGGTGTTAGCGGCTAATCGTCTGTCGAGCAAAGACGATTTATCCCTTCCTGTATAACCTTAGATATGCTTATATACGTCCTGTCTTATATTATGGCGTGAACATTCGGTAACCTGGAACATGGTGGTATATACATGTGTTAAATATATCTCGTGGTCATTCCACAGTCTAAAATATAGTGATGTAAACCTGTTGATCGGTTGGTAAAACCTGTCTCCAATTTATACTCTGATCGTAAAGTGACCTGTTTTCATAGCGAAAAAAAACCTGTCTAAAAGTTATACCCTGGGGCGGGTTGCTCGAAGCGCTATTAAATTTGGTCCGCTATTAGATGACGTCATGTCATGTTGAAGGTATTTCTCTTATCAAGTATTAGCGATTGAATCTGGTGTTAGCCTCGAATCGTCTTTCGAGCAACCGAAAGGGGCCGGTTGCTCGAAGTGCTATTAAATTTAATCCGCTATTATATGACGTCACGCCATGTTGAAGGTTTTTTCTAATCCAGTATATGCGATTTAATCTGGTATTAGCGGCTAATCGTCTTTCGAGCAACCGGACCCAGGGGCGGCCGGTTGCTCCAAGCGCTATCAAATTTAATGTCACGTTATGTTGAAGGTCTATCTCTAACCTGATATTAGCCATTTAATCTGGTGTAAGAGGCTAATCGCCTTTCGAGCAACTGGCCCCTGATTGTTAAATGACCTGTGATCAAAGCGAATTAAGCCTGTCGCAAATTTATAACGTGACCTATACGTAATCTGTGATTTATTGATATAGGCCTGTTCTAAAGTTATCTCGTCATCATTTGGTAATCTGTGTTGTTATTATACAGACCTGCCTCAAAATTATTCCTTAAATGTATAGCGTGGTCATTTGGTAACTTGTAAAAGAGTGATATAAACAATTTCGCTTCGGCATTTACTCTTGGCCTCGGCAAAAAAATCCAATGAAGAAAATTATTTCGTATTATAAGTCAATTGCAAAATATATCCTTGTTGATGTCGGTAACTGTCAATAAACTCAATATACTTTCTTGAAAAGCCAACAAGATTGACCTTTCGAAATTCAAAATACGCCAAAACATTGAAGGTGTTTGACACATATTGTGTATGATGTACTATCCATTTCACTGGTTTCGAGTTTGTTATTCACAGTAATGCATATAATTCCTTTTGCAACGTATAATAAGCAATAAAACCAAAGATTATCCCCTTACCATTTAACACAGGTGTTTATATATATATATAATTTTTAAGAATATATAAAACGTAATGCTGTACTAGGAATCCAATTCTTTGTACACTGTGATAATATGTGTGCTAAATGACAACCGACTGACGTCAAAGTTTTGTCGAATCGACTTTAAGAAAAAGCCTTCTGTCTGGCAAATTACAAACCTTAGAATAGAAACAAATCTCAATGAATCTATAATACACTCTAAGAAAAATATGTCTCAAATGGAACCCTTTAGAGTTCTTCATTATTGGCTCTGGAGGAACCCTATATGGTTCTGTATGGAACCCTCACTGCAACTATTCCAAGTACTTCTTCGTTTTGTCGTAATGGTTTCATATAGAACCATTCTCTTCTAAAGAACCCTCAAAGAAACCTTATTTCTAAGAATGTGGTTATAGAGGAGACTGCACATTTTTGATAATTTTGTTACATACTAAAAGGATATGACGCGATTGAGAAAAGTCTTATTTTTTATGGACTCAGATTTTGATATATGTAGCCTAGTATAAACATGAATATGCTTGACTTTCAAGGCTAATAACACAGCTGCCCACAAATATGTTTTATCAACAAATGTTAGTATAATAATGTTATAAATCGTGGAGTAGTCATTATCTTTTAAGTGGGATCAACAAATATACCATATAATCCAGTGTAGGACATTTTATATACTGGGATATATTTATTCTATCTGACGGTTTTCTTTGTTATACTTGTCAGGCGGGATTAATCCACACTGTCTCGTCTACAATCAAAGGTAAAAGCCTAATTCTAGACATTTCGTGAGATACTTTAAAAATACACAAAAAATATAGTCAAGACGTTACATGAAAAATAGTCTCTATTGGTGACCAATCCCATCTGGTGGTTGTTCTACTGATATACACGTTTCCATGGTTACATGAATATACGTGGGTGAGAATTGGACCCACCTTGCAGTCGGACACTGCCGTGTCTGAGCGTGTGCCGGGGATTCGACAAGATTTACCAAGCGTGACTTTTGAGTTGTTATCAAAATGGTGTGAGTATTGCAACACGTACATGGGTGAGCTGTATTAAACAACTTGTGACTAAGGCCTGCAGAAAGTATTAACATTGTCACCACTTGTGAGAGGATTCATGTCTCCATCCTTCCTTACTGCCAAGTAAACTCCTTTGATGAGTATCGAAGAAGATAGTAGCATGGCACGATATGAGAGGCCACTTCCTCCACAATCTGATTAATCGTTGTTGCTGCTCTCCTCCGACTAAATCGATTGGAATACACTACTGTGGTTCCTTGTCGTCCCAGGTAAATCACACAAATTGTATACTGTTTATTCATTGGGATGTTTTGCATCACGCGCATCGGCCCGTACACTGTTGAATGAAAAATCGGCATGGTCGGATTCCTAAAGCATTAAGTAACACTTTGATCAGCTCGGTATTCAACGTTGCCTTGCCTTAAATGGAGAATAAAAAGAAAGTTTCCACATTGCCTTATTTAACAGTCTTATCCACTTCAAATACAAACAATTTCAGCATGGTCATGATATCTTCAAAAAAAGGGTAATGTTTAACTTACACTTAAAGTAGGCAGGACACACTGTAAATGTAATGAAAATAATACATGTTTTCACACAGCACTAATTACACTGTTTTGTTAGCCTCCTCTACCTTACCTTAACAATCAGCTGCACCATACCTATTTAATTCAACAGAAAACTTTTAAAAGGTAAAATGGCATTGGGTTTCACGTGAAAAGTAATTCAATCCATCTTTTTTTGCAATTCATCGCGAAACCAACAACGCTTGATTTGAATTTCACTTGGTCAAACTGAATGAGCTGACTGTAGCGAGGAGGAATGCAATCAAATGTGAACTGTTTAATAAAGGTAGGGGAATTAAATTGAGACTACAAATTCCATCAAACCTTTATATTTTCCAGAAAGAGTCACATTCAATTCTGAATGTTATCTGTCATAATTCATGTATTTTTTAAATCTTATTAAAGCTAACATTTTGATGGTAAAGGAAGATTTATTTTAACATTTTAAGTAATATTACCATTGTCGAAAAAGTACATTTTTCTTGAGATCTTCCACTTTTAATTTAAGTTCACCTTCGTATGGCTTCATTCTGGTTAAAACTGGTAGAAAGTAGTAGAGAAATTTCAAGTAAGTTATACAAAACCCATGGATCCGTTCAGTTAAATGTATACTTTGAAAAACACTGGTTTTAGTTATGTATGGCTAAATCAAAATGTCACTTATCGGCAATATTTTGTAAATGTATTAGATAGAAGGCTTACAGATATTTTCTTACAGTCTTGGAACGAATCTGTACTCAGCTCCTCCAGAGGCCAGTTTTATGGAACTTTTAAGAAGACTCCTCAAATCACAAGCTTCCTATTGAAACTGGTCGGTGGACAAATACCCCTGTAAACGAAAGACGATGTGCCTTCAGTCAAAGTAATCAAGTTGGAAATGAATTTCATTTTATATTTTGAATAAATGAAGAGAGAAAAATTTGCTTGCCTCCACCGGGAATCGAACCCGGGACCTTCGGTTACAGGCCCAACACTCTACCGACTGATCATTTTATATGTGTATGTTCTGCTTTCCAAACATTACGGCTAAAATACCTGCCAGTTTTTGTAAATACCATTCACACCTGCCAAGGGTACATTATAGAAAAATGATTTACCACTACTGACTAAGATGAATTGTATAATTTACCAACGTAACTTAAGTTATCTTTCTGTTGACTATATTAACCTGTATATTATTCATACTGATTTGTTCTATCTATAAGTAACTTTGCGCATTCTTGTTTTATATTGCTAGTTTATATTTAAATTCTGTTTTTCGTAACCTAAATATTATAGATGAGTGTTTCATCACATACATTCCGTCATGTATTTGACCTAAATCGTAAGTTACCTCTGACACCTGGGGGCTCTTTTGAGAGAATAAAGAATTGAATTGAATTATTGTAAAAATGACACCTTTTGTTAAGGTTGGAAACGGACAAAATGCTGACTTTCCCCTGATTAGGAAGTCTTTTACTTTAGCTTTGAAAAGTGTCTTATTACCTTCGTTAAGTCGACAACATTTGTTTTTTTCTCTTTTTACTACAATTCACTTTTGTTATCGTATCATTTTGGTATATTTACAGGAAATATCATTATGTTCCCGGTAAACACGACTTCTGCAAGATCAAGCTCTGGCGTGAAAGACAGCCACCCCTAAACAATTTATTGAAATGTTCTATGAAGCCTAGAACATAATTTCTTTTACATTCCGATCACAGAGAGTTATGAGATTTGTTTCTCATTTAAGGAAAAAAATTAAATAAAACGCTGAGAAGATTCTTTTACTGTCTTCTTTTTTAAAGTCGGTGCTGATGCCTACTGATTATAATTATGTGTGTCGCAAATGTATCGCGGGTTTGCTAGATTAATCATGCATGATTGTTGCGTTTCTTAGAAAGTGAATGTTCCTTATTTTGGGGTAACATTCTTATTTTGAACAGATTCCAGTTCACAAAATTGTGCAGGTTGCAACCCGCCAGGGAATCGAACCTACGACCCTCAGACAACTGGCTAAATGGTATAGGCAGCCGGCATTTACTGCTGGTGGTTTGGTGTCTAACTTTGAGGGTGGGTTTCAACCTGCAAAATTTCCTGAACTAGAATCTGTTCAAACTGTGATGACATGATGATTCTATGGGACTTCTAATAGAGTTCTATGCTATTTTTTATAACATCGCTTTCTTCTTCAAAAGTCATCTATATACCTGTTTAGAATAGTAAATCTATGAAACATTACCAACTTTACACAAAAGATTTAGGATTTTCCCCTAAAATTTGAAATATTATTACATTAGTGGTTGAAAATACATGTGTCCTTTCAAACACTAATGTGACAATCTTTAAAATTTTAGGGGAAAATCCTAAATATTTTGTGTAAAGTTGGTTATTTTTCCTAGATTTATTGTTCTGAAGATGAATATAGATGGCTTTTGGTAAGAAAAAAATGAGATGTTATAAAAGTTATCACTTTAGTAGATTTTTATTACAAGATTGGTTGCTACACAGGTACACTGCTAGGAATACCTGCGTATGCCTGCTTCTAAATCATGCTAATGATGTTTAAGGGGAATTGCGTCAACAGTATAGTCTGTTTACGGAAAAAAGTCGCGGATTGTTTCATATGCCGTTGGGATAAAATTAATGTTGGTTTGGTAGATGAAGCCTTCTCTCGCGCTCTTATAGGCCTACGTTGTATAGGCCAAAAGTTAAATAAAGGGAAACACGAATTGTCAGCGCACCGGTTGGTGTGTAAACTTCCTCTATCTAAATTAAACTCCCGCATAACGGGAATGGTGTCTATGCTAAATCACATCACGCAAACACAGACGACTATCCCATTCTCATTTCATTCAACCATCAGTCACACCCGAAGACCAAGATAGAGTGGCACAACACAATTATTGTGTACTAATGACATTTTCATGTTGTAAATTAGTTTGGTGTGTTTTATGTTATCCAGTGTTATTGTCATTCTCCCAGCAAGATGAAGTCTAGTATCGTCTTATTATGTGTGTTTTTCACCCCAGTCTCTGGTTTAGACTGGCCATGTGTGACAGAAAAGGGTTTTGAGATAATAGGCGATACTACAGAGTGCGGGGCTTATTTCATATGTGATGACGGAAATGCTACAAAGATGTATTGCCCACCAAAATATGTCTACCATAAAGCTAGCAAGTCATGCGTTCCAGAATATAATATCAACTGTAAGTTTTCTTGTTTGGTCATTGCGGTAATTTGAAAATCAAAATGGGCGTAAAACTTTCGTCATTCTGAAGACGTCCCTTAAGTAACCAGAATTCATCAGGACTTATACTTCACCAGTGATCGTCATGGGTCTGGTGTATGGTCGCTTAGTTAAATGTTTCCGTACTTCTGAAAAAGGTCATTTTGACGATTTTTAACCATGGTACCATAGCACTATATGTTATGTTAGCTTTCATAGAACCTACAATACATGGTACCATGGCCAGATAACATCCTACTACAAACCAGTTAAAATAATTTCACTCCTACTTAACATATTGTTTTGGGACAGCTTAATGGATTCAGTTGTTGGTCAAAAAATATTAATCTCCATTTCTATGTGTTTGTTTTTTGTTTGATTGGGGTTTAACGTCGTACTTAAAGGTATTTCACTAATTACGGTGGACAACCGGGAGGACACCTCGTAAAAAACCACGCCGGAGCCTTATCGTGATTCACTCATATACCTGATGGTCGAAAGACGGACTCGATCCTGAGAACCCAATTTTATGTGGGAGTAATAAAAAAGTATTACATATGCACAGATTGCTGCGGTAAGTTTCTATACAGGATTTGGTAATTTCAAACTATAACATGAATTTGAGACTTGGGAATGATTCTTGGTCGTTTTAACGCTAGACCACTAGTGTGACCTTTCAAAATTTCATCTTAGCAAGAGTAGCGGTTGTGTATTGGCCTAATATAAGTTACAGTGAAAGGTGAGATTAGAATTATAGACCTATGTAACTGTTAAACATGTATATGGACCAAGTGTCTGTAATAAAGTTATAAATATAACAATTACGGTTTTTCACAGAGATGTAAAGGATTCGATCGGTATTCTCTGTTTCTTATACAAACTCGCAGCTCCGTTCTTTTCTGTGCAGTATCCGTCCTTCTGGCGTTTGCCTCCCTATTGTGAGATGTTACGATAAACAGACATTTTGGATGTCAAAGATGGTCACGGATTAAGCACATGATTTCTTTATAAATAGCTTTTCAGGACGTTAACATGAGTGATACGCCTGGAAAAGGGGCGGCACGTACAATGTTGAGGCTCCATGCAAAGCGTGGGGAACAGGTGGGTTCAGTCTTATCTCGGACAGATCCAACATTAAGGTTTCTTGGAATGGAATACCAGGAATGCCACTCTTAGAAATAAGTAAAGATACATTCTTTTGCCGTCATTGCCCGAATTCTACATCTATATGCATTGTCGTTGGATTCAAGCTTATTATTAAAGACTTAATGTCCCGGAAGAAAATACCTTTAATATATTGTTGAAGCAACATTTATTTGCCAGGTGCTAATAGGCCGACGCCGTTTGAACATCTTTACTGTGACACAAATTCCACTGATCAAGTGTCTGACCCTAAAAGCTGCGCTCGCTTCTTCGACTGTGGTGCGCAGAAGCCCGGCCAGTTCGAGGACCCCTTTCTCCGGGAATGTCCGTACCCTGAATTATGGAGTGTAGAGGATCAGGAGTGTGTGAACTCGTCATATACAGGATGTGGGGATCGTCCAGTACCCATCGACAAATGTAAGCTTTATCTTTGCAGAAAGTCTCTCTTAATAGGTTTAAGTGGTGATAAAGAATGAAAATTCCCATGCAAAAACAGATCTGGTACATTATGTCAAGTCATAAAACATATGAAAACCTATATTACAAAACAATTGATTCTATATAAAATGACAACGGTGGTTGCCGTCGAATTTCTTATAGATGAGATAGCCAGACATCGGGAAAAGGGCACAAAACAGATACGACACCATCTTCTCTAGCCAAGAGTTTAATTGCCAGCTACTCTGCATTATCACCCTTGGCAGATTAATCGCACATAAATAGAGTTACAGCTACGCTCCCTGACGGATAAAATGGCCACGTTTCGAGTTAAAGCGCTAATGACATATGTTGAATGTTATATTCAAGATTTGACAATTTGTTTAACTTTGTAAAGCACTATTGGCGTATATATGGAGAGTCGGTGTCTGTTGGTGTGGGAACATATGCAATTCTCTCATTGAGTTGGTTCAATATCCCGAACATATCCTATTTTCGCAACACTTCACCTACTTTCATTATTGACTATCGCTGTCATTTTAACTAGCAGTTATCTCGTAACACAACATCTGATTGGTTGCGTAGAACATCCAATCAATCGCTTGACAGTAGCGTTGGGTTATATACGATTAATCCGCCAAAGGTTGTAATACAGAATAGCTCGGAATAAAACAGGCTAGAGAAGATGATTCGGGGCCTAATGTTTATTGTATGTGTAAATAATCTGTATGATTGTCCAGAGATACTCTCTAACCTTTCATTTAATGTACCTCAGAGATTGACTAGAAATGTCTTGACAAAAACTTTCAAATGTGACCGCAGTAGAATAAATATTCATAAGTTTTCATCAGTTCAAAGGTGTATGAATGTTTACAATGATCTGCAATCCACTTTGTCCAACCTTGACGTACATAACATGTCTTTGGAAACATTTAGGTGTCAAGTAAGAAAAGCGATTTATTCTTGATAATATTTATGCATGGTTGTATATTTACAATAAAAATATATGTATCTGAGTACGTGTGTGTGTGTATATAAAATGTATATACATTTATGTAAATTTATTATATCATTGTATTCATCTGATTTTTATTTGTATCCACTTGTATGTATTTATATCACATTGTGTAAATATTGTATTTCATATGAATAGAGCCAGTTAATGGGACTAGTTCCCGTTGGTCATCCCTGAAATAAATAAAATAAATAAATAAACAACAACTCACAAAATTCATTTCGTCAATTGTTCGATAATTAAATGATCATATACACGGTTAGCTTCGCTTGCAATTCAAATACACGAGAGTTTTGGCAATGTGAATTGCAGAAAACTCTCACCATCACCATCGAACATCTCAACTTTTGAGGGCTTGTCTTTTCAACGTCCTAATAACCCTCTAAGATGAGGATATTCCTAGCTTTGGAATCTTAACATAGCACTCGAGGAACAATGTTCTTTTCACAACGCTTGACATTTTATGATTGGTTTAGTGATTGGCTGGCGAAGAAAACCGCCGTCACATGACGTGACATGAGTGAAATACCTCAATATTAAACCAATCTATCTACCTGTCGACCGACCAACCATCAACTAACCAAACAACTTATCATGCAACCGACTAGCCAATTAATCATTAAATCGATCTAACAGCTAATTTTATCAATATATCTGTATCGAGGTTATCAAATTTCGGAATGTTAATACTAATTATTTAGTTACGGCAAAATTGTATACTTTATTTATATATTATGTAGCCTCTTTAATCTAACTCGTCTGGGTCCAGTTGTTGGAAATAGTATTAGTGGCTAACACCCGAATGAATCGATGATAGAGGATTAGAGTTCAGCATGGTGTGACGTCATCTAATAGCGGATTAAATTTAATAGCACTTCGAGCAACCGGCCTCAGCACTGTAAGACCAGCCGTCCAGTCTTGTGAAATCAATCTTAGGCGATCTGTTTCTCGGCGAATCCTAATTAACATTCTGTGGTTTACGAGGTTTTTACATGCACAAATGTGTTAAATTCAGATGAATTTCAAACTGAAGTGTATATGCGCCTAGGTTATAGCCGACCGAATAGAGTCTCGTCACACCAAAGATAAACGGAAACATTATGGCTGTCATATTGCTCAACTAGAATATAGTCCTGAGGCACGCCATGTGAAAGTCCCAGATGCAGAATAAAAGATAGTGGTAGTTCATTTAATTGGTAATTCTCAATTTAACGTCAACCTAATAGAGACAATACTGGTAGACCTATATGCTTTGGGGTAACTCTATTTAGCCTTATTTCAATTATGTTCTGCGATTGCGTCGATTTGAACATGTCAATTTCAGAACTTTGAGTGTCGCGTGTGGTGAAGTGTATATACGCTACCCTATTTCATTAAACTCACCTCGGGATGCTACCTGGTCGGTGAGGTTGTTAGGTTATACGATCTGTAGCGTTTCCCATCGCTTTGGATGATTCATGCGAATTCCCGGGCGGATATACCAACATACAATTTATCTGCATATAGTTCACATTAAAGAGGGCCAAAAATAGAAGAAAAAACACCATGTTGTTATTAATACCATACTTGGCATTGTTTCAAAGAGTCCAGACAAATGATAGATCTCCCCGAAACTTCATGCAGTATGGTTAAATACATCGACAACTGATGACCTCCATGTTTGGAATGTGTGGGAGACTAAAACGACTTAATTATCTCCCTTGGAAAAAAAACTCTTATTTTTGCTCACACGTCATTCTCTCCATTTAAACTCTGGGTTAAATAAATGAGCTTTGAAGAACTTTTACGAAATAATCCTCCACGAAAACAGAACAATAATACATTTAAAAGAAAGAATTATCTTTTCTTCAAGGAATTCTGTTATTTCTAGCTTTGCGTTTATTGTTTTACCTAATTACCTATATATAGTAGGCCTAGCCGCGGCAGAGGTGTAAAATATTACTAAACTTGCCTGCTCTCTTCGATCTGACGAAACAAGTATTCCAATCCTGTTTACTCTAAACTGTTTACGTTTCAGTTGACTAGCTATAGACAGCATCCATATGTTTGGCTTACAAAGTTTAACATAAGCAATACAAACGAGATTTGTTTTCCCCTCTTTTAAAATGATACCAAATTCCCGCCGTGATTGACTGAATGGGAATCAGACATTCTAGTACCCAGCTGTGTCGGTTAGGCGGCAATTGAGACTTCTTCAGCAGATTATACGTAATACTGTCCATAACACTCCACCAATAGGCCTACATAATTCCACTAATTTTTGTTTTTGTTGTTTTGTGTGTTGTTGTTTTTTTCGCATAATATGTCATTTTTCGTTATTGGCGCCATTATAGAAATTAAACGTCTATTCATATACCTAGCCATCAAGTCTATATATAACGATTGTATGACGATATAAGAAAAGTCCTTCGTATGTTATTTGTTAGATATGGAATATATAAATTTCACTACATATTCTATTTCATTGTATGCGGAGTACATCTGTGACACTGTTGATAAAGCGAGAGTGTTCTTCACCTGTCCCAGTACCATAAATAAGGATGGAAATAGCATCAATTAATTCTACTATCTACACGGTCTCTATTCATTGGATACAATAAAATCAATTGTCCTGTGCTGTTTGAATTGTGTGTTTGTTTGAGGTTTTAAGCAACAAACTTAAGGTTATTTATTTCAAATAACGCCTTGTCAGCACCATGGCCTAAATAAATTTTGTTTGTTTTTTATTTTTATTTTTTTTAATTATTCCCCGTGGTTGTCACTCCCACTTAGGTACAGCCAACCATAAGTTTATAATGTAAACAAATAGTTGCATATTCAACTACGTATATATGAATTAAATTGCTTGTTTAAATGGAGAGATAAAGGCATAAAAAAATTATTGATTTTACATCTTATTTATTCAATGGAATAATGCGTAATAGGAGTAGTAACACTAATAAACAAGGTAGAGTATATCACAGTAATGTGAAGATACTCTAAAGGGCCTGAGCTCTGTTAGATAAACGGTTTATCTCCCAGAAAAATGTTCATGCACATTCTCAATTCATACCGATGATATGTGCAAAAAGTTATTGAAATCCAACTGGAACTTTATGAGAAGTTGCGTTGACAAGGTAAAAAAATGTAGTAAAATGTGTGGTAATATTGTAAAGGGACCTAACTCTGATAAATAAACAGTTGCGGTTCCGACAACTTTTCAAGCGCATCCTCATTTCATAGTGATGAAATCCGTAAAATATTATAGGATTCCCTACAGCCTAAATGGCCACTAGGGGTCTCCTCGTGTGGAGCAGACATGAGGAGATGGTATCCAATGCTTTATGTCGCCCCTTAGTTCTGCGAGCACCAGATAAACGGGAAACCCACTTGACCGGTTTGAGGAAACCATGTACCATGACAAGACCGGCACTGGCAACATGACAAGACCAGCACTGACAACATGACAAGACCGGCACTGGCAACATGACCAAACCGGCACTGACAACATGACAAGACCGGCACTGACATCGTGACAAGACCATCACTGACAACATGGCAAGATCAGCACTGACACCATGACAAGACCATCACTGACAACATGACAAGACCAGCACTGACAACATGACAAGACCATCACTGACAACATGACAAGACCGGCATTAAAACATGACAAGACCAGCACTGACAACATGACAAGACCATCACTGACAACATGACAAGACCGGCACTGACAACATGACAAGACCGACACTGACAACATGACAAGCTATAAAATCCCATGGCGCATAAGATGGTACCATTGGACAACCTAGGGAGTTTATAATACCAAACACTACAAGCAAACGAATGAACCAGAGTTTAACCTATAAACATGTAGATACAACATGCGATAGAAGGCTGTATTTCTACGTTATGACTAAATTGCATATATTCTATTTTGATCAATGTCATACACCAGTTATTACAAGTTCTTGTACAATCAGCGACCTTCTAGGGCGCACAGATAGTATGTGTCCTTAATACTTGACCCAGACAACACCATAAAGTGTCTTACGTGCAAACGTTAATACAACCAGGTACTAAACTTGGCTTGCAAAGTTTAGCTTCTTTAGGTTCCGTATGGTCTGGTTGAAAACAGGTCTAAACGAGCTCCCAGACACTCCATGAGGATATAGCTTAACAAAACTGTAGTCGATTTTGAGGATATAAATCCAGGACATCATTGCTCGCAGGGCCATCATTCTACTGAAAGACAACAGATGTCCCCTGGAATTTTGTTTTTATAACCAAGAGAAATGTCAACAAAGTTTATCTACAGAGATCAATAGAAGTTATAGTACAATACGCTAACCTTTTTTCAAAGTCACTCCTATTTGGTATTATTTTTGGTCTATGCATCAATTGCTGGTTCATTTGATTAAAACTTCTCTGTAAAGGCTTCTAGTGGCCAGCGCACTCTGTCCTCGAGTGTACAATACACACCCTCTAGAACGTCATATGATCGTCCCCATTATGACGAGCATTTTATTTTTCCAAATCAACTGATAAACATAGTCCGTGTTGTGTAGCGAATTCAAAGTTTCCATATGTTTGGGGATCACTAAACAGAAGAGCTCCACAAATATTGACCAATCAAATATCTTTCTTGTCACACTAGGGGGCCAACGTCACGAGACCTATAGAGTCGACTTTTAAACTTTTGACAGTTGGCACCAATGACCTATATAGGTCATTGGTTCACACACGTTATTAACCTGTAACACAGAAGAGTGTGAGTTGCGTGACGTCATGAATAGGGTTGGCCACGCCCAAAATGTCAGCTACCAGTGATCGTAGGTGGGTATATACCTGGTACTCGTAACCCTCAAGTGATTTTATACGATGAAGAAACGATAAGTCGATATCATATTTTAGTATGTTTAATAGTTACCTTGCAAGGGATACAGGGGTTATTGCAGCCTGGAACATCGCTTTAAGTACCAAATGCAGCTCTCTAGTTAGGATTGGCAAATGAACGGAGTATTGTTTTCAGGAAAATCTTTAATTTAATGGCCCTGCTTGCACAGAACTTCTTATAATTTATGAGTATGGAATTTAAGCTCCTTGACGTTGATGGAGGCTCTTGTTAACAGAGCTAGTTCCCACCATACATTCTCTGTTCCAAAATACATTAATATGTGTATTTTTGGTAAAACTACTGTACATGCAAGCAAAACAAGACTTTAAAACAATTTTTTTGTAGTTTGATAAATCAGACCTTTTTGTTATACAGCATTTGGGTTCAATGAAAGCTTATTAGGATTTTATGATCTAGCATAGACTGATAGATTGTTTGTTTGTTTGATTGGGGTTTAACGTCGTACTCAAGGGTATTTTACTAATATGACGACGTGCCAGCCTAATGGGTGAAGGAAACCACCCTCGACCCCACCGGCAACAAACAAAGACAAGACGGGACAAAAACAGGACGCAATACAGACACCACAAACAGATCGGCTTCCTGTTCCCC
>JAQQZZ010039471.1:0-10447 GCA_030265115.1 Mopalia vespertina | reverse complement strand
CAGTGTTCATGAGCGCTCATTATTATTTTCACCTGTTTATTAATGTTTACCTTAACCTACTGTTCAGTGTTCATGAGCGCTCATTATTATTTTCACCTGTTTATTAATGTTTACCTTAACCTACTGTTCAGTGTTCATGAGGTCCATTATTATTTTCACCTGTTTATTAATGTTTACTTTAACCTACTGTTGAGTGTTCATGAGGTCCATTATTTTTTTCACATGTTTATTAATGTTTACCGTTACCTACTGTACAGTGCTCATGGGGGTTCATTATTATTTCCTCCAGTTGATTAATCTTTACCTTAACCTTCGGTTCATGAGGGTTAAGTATGATTTTTACCGGTTCTTAAGGATTTGCAACGGATGAAAGCAATTGTAGAATTGTAGATTGTTGAACAGCAACACTGTAACAGAGCGCTTCATTTTATTTATTTATTTATTTATTTTTCCTTTTTTTTTAATTTCCAAATTCATATTTTGATTGACTATAACCGACGAAATTGTTTAACTAGCCAGTTTTATAAACGGCACATATTAATGGTAGGATCATAATGATTCAGTGACAAAAAGATCATCTCTATAATGCAAATATACATACTCAGCCCATAGCCTTCAAAACCTTTGGATCTAATAACCTGGTAGAGATACCGTTCTGACCATTTCTCTTTCCGTTTGTTAATTTTACAGAGAAAGTACGAAATTACCGTTTTGAGATTCTCGCCGGGTCAGTAGGCCTTCATTTTGAAGACCTTAATAAGTCGTGAGAACATTATATCCTATAAAGGGATAGACTAGTGAATATTAATGTCAGTTTCCGAGCTTAATGTTTAATATATATATTCTTGTCGATGAAACAAACAATACATATATTCATACTCAAAGTACGAAGGGAGCACAGATACAGATTAAGTTACCCATGGAATCGAGTTACGTATTGTTGTCATAGTAACCCTTGGTGGGCAGGATTAATGTTTCTAGGCACTCTATTGCTACGATTATAAATATATCGGATAAAAAGTTAATGACAAATAATATTTTGTGTATTGATTTAATTTTAAAGGGACTATAGTCGAATACCAGTTGGTTTTCAGCGCCTGAAAGAAAATTTTTGTGTCAGCTCTCATCTACCGCAACGTTATATAGCCTCTTGCTTCACGTCCCATCTGATATCATTTAATTACTTTACAGATCAAGAATATAATACAGTTTCAGTATTTTGTTACCATGGATGATTTTTGCGTCTTTTAGAAAGTGAATTGAACAGTATTGTCGTTATCTTTGGGGATAACATTTTCTTAATTTGATCATATTCTAGTTGAAACCCGTCCGTGAATCGAACTCAAGACTCTCAGAGTTCAATAAAAACGACACAAATGTCATTTTGATGTATTACTTTCAGCTTAGGGAGCTGTGTCACTATCCTATCAGAGAAGTAGTGAATTGTCTCCACCTAGACTCCAGCTGACTATTAAACCTTCTTAGTGGTCTAGGTGGCCGGCATTTACTGCTGGCGATTCGGTGCCTAACTAAGGGTCGTGAGTTCGATTCCCAGACGGGTTTCGACATGGAAATTTTTCTGAATTAGAATCTGTTCAAACAAAGAAAGAGTTACCAGTGTTTGTTGCTTAGTAATTAAACGAAATTGTGACAGCGCACTATTATACGTACATGTATCGAGACACCTATCTGTGACACAGCAATCGAGAGTTCTATACAGCTATCACATGGTTATGTATCCACCTGAGGAGGAAAGGGCATCATAACCGCGTGCTAACACAGTAACGAATCCTTCGCTAAGATCTGTAATGATTATGTAATGACAACGGGCTGCTCTGGTTTAAGACATATATTCCATCAACCGTAGCAATGTTTAAGCGCATGTAGAACAGCACATTTCCTTCACAACACATAAAACATTTAACACAAGACTCGACAAAACACTTCACATCTTACAGTTCTATTTATGTGAATTGTATGCATTTATTTTGGAGTATTACGCTGTCACATAAGTGAAATGCCCTTAACCATGGTAATAAACACCAACCAATCAATCCATCTACAATATCAGTTCGCGAGCAGCTTCGTTTTATGAAGGCCCACGACTGTGGCTTAGTGGTTAGCGTATTCCCTAACCCTAACCCTAATCCTACTTCGATGTCCTACATCGAGTCCGTCTGTCGACCATCTGCTATATGAGTAAGTCACACGATGTGGCTCCGGCAATATCGGGGGTGGTTCTTACGAGGTTTCCTCTCAGTTTTCCGTCGTAACTAGGTAAATAATAGTGTGAAGTGTAATATAAGTGAAATACCCTTGAGTACGACGTTAAATCTCAATCAAACAAACAAATCTTTTGATAAAATTCTGTGAGGTGTATGTTTATTAATAGGTAAGCTCCAAGCAAGGAAAAGAAACAGCGAATCAAAGACCTTTAATGCAAGATACAATTGACAAGTTTATCTCCGAACACACAACACATCCGCCGCTTAAAGTTTGGGTTAAAACTATTTCATCTTGTTTCCATTACAAAACAATCAAGACTTTATGGATTTTCAATTCCTGCATTTATTGATACGCAACGTTTCAGTGCCGATATTAGTACCGTTTTTCAGCTTGAAAAAGGTGCTAGTATCGAGAGTGAAACTGAAACGTTGCGTATTAATAAATCCAGACGTTAAAAGTCTTGCTTGGTGTGTTGTCATCCAAGCTTCTAAATGCCTTTTATACAAGTTGTTTGTATTAATTAATTATCTGTGGGCTGTCGATTAAGCTTTACCAGGGCTCACCAAAGTCTCTTTTGAAGTTTTCCTGATTTTACTGGGCCAAACCAAGCTTCAGTTAAAATTTCTTATTATTTTTGACAGAGCGGAACCAGATTTCGATAACTTTTCTTTAATTTTTAACAAACGTTCAGAAGTTTTTAAAAGTAGCCTATTTAATATTTAATAAAGTATGTCAATAATGTACATAGCAGAAGGAAAATAATGAAAAGACAGCAAATAACTAATCATGCTCTCCTACAAGAGCAGCCCGTGACTTAGTGGTTAGCATGTGCGCTTACTAATCCTACTTCGATGTACCTTCACGGGATCGAGTTCACCTGTAGACCATCACGTATATGAGTGAGTCAACCGATGTGGCTCCGGCAATGGCTGGGGCGGTTTTTACGAGGTTTCCTCCCGGTTTTCCATCGTAATTAGACAAGGAATAGCGTGGAGTGGACAATCCGTCGTCATGAAATACCCTTGAGTACGAGTAATCAAACAAACAAATCGTACAAAAACAATAGGTTGTCTTCTGTCCGCTCTGAACTCACTTAGGGGAGAAATTATTTCCCTTCAGAGGACTGTAGCTGGGTTAATGCAACTTGGCACTTATGAAGTGTTAATCTGCATAAGAGATCTTTGACAATGGAGGAAGATAAATTTTCACGATCTAATGGTCATGAAAAAAGCTGCTATTCCTTCCTTCTGGCTTTTTTCACATTGTTAAAGTTTCATGCATAAATGCCATGCTTTTTTAATTAGCTGGAAGAACATTATTTTTCCAACATGGCAAAACACTTGGTATTCAATGCTATGTTGTGTGGCTATTTCAATATGGTGTACACTGCATGCATACAAATAAAGTACTCTTGAATAGTGTGTGAATTACAAATCAATAAATCAGGTATTTATTCCGAGCCTGTGAGTGGAGATAAGTATTTGAGAGATTAGAACATTGTAGATTAATCCATTAGATAGGGCAAGTACATTATATATGCATAATTAAATACGCCCTATGTTTGTCATTTGTGTAGATCCAGCCATTGACGCCAGTCGGTCGATGTGAATCCTGGAGCCGAATCTCTTCGCAGTTCGTGGATTCATTTTAATGAGGCCGTTAGGTTTTCCAAAATCTTAACCATAAAGGTGTGACACAATGTCGGTCCACGACGAAGAAAACTGCGCTAATGATACGGACGCGGTTAAGAAAAACTTAACTTGGGAAGAACTTGAATACTTACTTGGAGAAAAATTCGCTGGGCTGTTCATTGGACTGGACGTATTGACAATGATCCTGATTGTGGCCGGCAATGGGGTTGTACTTGGTTTGGTGATGCGACATAAAAGACTTCGGACAACAACGAATTATTATATAGTATCTCTCTGTGTTGCAGGTAGGTTCTTTTTTCTCTTTCCTAATAATATTTCTTTATAATTGTGAATTGGAATAGGATTTAAAATTATGTATTAAAATACTACTTTGGTTATATTTGCTTGTATGCTTGTTGATTGTCTGCTTGTTGATTGATTGATTGAGTGCTTGGTGTTTTACGCTGTGCTTAATGTTTTTTACTTATATGACGGCGGTGTATTACAACAACAATTAACACTAGCACAACCAAGATGTGAAGCGTGTCCATAATGTTGGAAAGTTCATTCTTCCTTCAGTACTAAGTAAAGACAGCATTGCTATTCTTCAAACAAACTGCCCTTTGCCAGAGGGCGACGAGGGCTTGAAATAGGAAGGCAAAGGGCAAAAGAGTACCTGGAAAACTTATTTATCGATACACATCCGGCTTGTTACAAGTCAATGTGACCGTCACGTGAGTAAATTGATCCCAGTTCCGATGTACCATAAATCTGTCTACACTTCCGGGCAGAAAATTTTATAATTTTGTTCAGAAGCATACTGAAATTGTCCTCATTACGAAAATTCATTCTCTATTACCTTTTGAAATACTTTTTAGAAATAATGGTTCTTTGAGGTTCGTATGGAACCATTACGACAAAAACGGTACTTTGATATAAGAAGAAAGGGAGAAATACTTAGAACAGTTGCTGTGAGGGTTCCTTACAGATCTATAAGGGTTCCACCAGAGCAATGACTGAAGAACTTCAAAGGGTTTCATTAGAGCCATATTTTTCTAAGCGTAGCTCAGACTACATGTACGTAACCTTATTGGCAATCAAACACAGATGAGGCACGATTAAGGTTCGGCCTTTCCGGAAATAAACGTAAAATAGGTGTTAAAAAAGAAAAACGATTGTTTGCTTGCTTGGTCTTAAACGTCGTGCTTAAGTGTATATCGAATAAATGGTGACTTCTCACAAAAAGTAAAGTTACGAAAAGTGAGATACCCCTGGGTACGATGTTAATTCTAATGAAACAAACAAATCTAGGAGTGGTACGTACATTCAAAATGGTTCAACGGTCCTATGCATTTTGTAAGCATCAAGTATAGCATCCAGCCTTATAACGGAGGCTGCACCTTTGGTATTAGATCGCACCATCACGTGGCGGAACTCTCCGGAATAAAGAAAAAATCCAGTTGCTTAAAAATGTGTTAACGTTGGTCAAAATAAAACAGAATTTGATTCAAGAATAAATATATTTGTTAATAACTTTAAAAAATAATTGCATTGATCTTCAGCGGTATGACACCGTTGTATTGTCCATGTGTTCAAGTTCAAATGCAGTAACATGGGGATAGGATTACCAGCGTATGTTATTACTTCTCCAGGGCAAGAATACAAGAAAGATGTATCATTATTAATTTTGTCTGCTGTGGTGCATGTTGAGGGATTCACATATTAACTGTGACAAGACTGTCTAGAACGGAATAAAGTGAAAAGAACATGTTTGTGTTACATTGTGTCTGAAAAGCAGGCGGGAAAAGTCCGTAACTATTCCAATATGACCCAAGAAGCACCCGTTTGCTGGTCTTTATCAAAATCTTGTACCAAACATGTCGACTCCTCTCTATTAACATAGGCCCAATATCGCATATACGAGATAAACAAGAATCTAAATGGCATAGTAGTGAAGGCAAAACATCTCTCTTTATTAGACCACTTCTAACTCTCATTCTCCTTTGCGGACAAATTCATTTGTTACCTTCTATTTCATTGAAATACTCGTTTGCAGGTTTTATTCTAAACCCATGCTGAACATCGTGTTTGTTACAAATCTATCACATATATTCCATACCATGTATATGGTCACTACCTTCTCTCGATATGTCGGTAGGTTATCCATAACAACTGGAGATTAAGATCTTTTTAGAAACTTCTCTTTGAGAGGTTTTCTAGAACACAGGATTATTTATCTTTTGTAATTAACCGACATCACTCTGCCAGTGTGTTTAGTTTATTTATATCTGGGGATTCCATCACGCCTTTAATAGGGGTCTATTTTAAGAATAGCTTCCGTCACCAACGTTAAGATTTTGTCTTCAGAGTTGGGAACCTGTTTATTAAAATCACTTCTTAATATTGTCTTACGAAGCTTTCTGTCAGTTCATTGTCCTTTTATTTGAATGTTTGCAATTGATTTAACGTAGTACTTAAGGGACTTGCGGATTGTCTTCTTCCTTCTTTACATTTAAAATACGACGGAAAATCGGGCAGTTGAGACGACGGAAAAATTATTAGTTTCGGTGCTACGTCAAAGAACTGACCATTTCAGAAAAGTCAAAAACCGTTGACAGACAGATAGTTTTTTTTTTCTACTAACAGACACATAAAGATAAAAAGCTAATGTTCCTTCCAACCAATATACCCAAGGCCGTGGTTTAGTGGTTAGCCTGTGTGACTACTGATCCCATTTCGATGTACCGCGCATAGGATCGAGTCCCCTTGGGACCTTAAGTATACGAGGGAGTAAAATGAGGTGGCTCCAGCAATTGCGAGGCTGATTTTACTAAGTTCCTCGCAGTGCTCCAACGTGTTTAAGTAGGGCAGAATTAGTAATGGACAATCCGCCATATATAAGTGAGATACACTTAAGTACGACGTTATTCCCCAGTGGAGATAATACCCAGCACAGCCTCAGTTAATGTTGATATCTAAAGACTTGATGTGATATTAAATAAAAAGAAAAATCGTCCACAACAATGGTTCAGATCTTCATCCAAATAATTCCTCTTGCTGAAAGAATCTATTAAAATACACGATGAATAAATTGCTTTTAACACCTGACCTTATGCAGCTTTGAAATCGAATGCTACAAAAGATCTTCCGTTTTAATACTGCATGGTAACAATAGAAAGCTTTTCTCATATTCTCGGCGGCAAGTTTTGCATTTAAGCGGTCGATTTTAAGCCATTGCCGACTGAAACAAATTCGATGCTACTCACATTTGTAAACATTCCGAAGATATGGAATCGAAAGAAACAATAAGGTTGCGCATTGTTCGTTTTGTTTTTTGTTGTGTTTTTTCTTTTAAAGAGTAAGACACCAGTTCCGAGTTCACCGCAAAATAATTGCGCCTGCATCCAAAGTCTTGTAAGTATACAAGATCTGCTGTTCTTCATTAAAGTCTTTCTGGACCCATCGGTCTCAAAATGGTTAACAAATATTGTATCCCTTTTTTAAAGTTGAACGTTCAAGCTATATGATAGACTTTATTCTGAAAGTCTAATTACAAATAGTTAAATTTTGAACTTCCAGGAATTCTTCGAGGAAGCAGATCATATAGCCATTGGCAATGTGATGGTAATATGTGGAACTATTCCAGTAAACGAGGTTTCTTGCCATGTTTTTGGCGGGTAGTTGGAGGGAGCTTCATGTTGCCCTGGTGCTCTCAGAGCCAAAGGGGAACAGGAAGCCTAACTGTTTGTGGTGTCTGTATTGCGACCTGTTATTGTCTTGTATTTGTCCCGTTTTGTCTTTGTTTGTTGCCAGTGGTGTCGAGGGTGGTTTCCGTCATCCGTTGGGCTGGCACGTCGTCATATAAGTGAAATACCCTTGAGTACGACGTTAAACCCCAATCAAGCAAACAAACAAGCGATGTTTTTGTTTTGTTATGTTTTTTGTCATATGTTGGGGTGTAGTTCCAATGATTAATGAAAAAACATATGTGTTACATCGGGATATCTGACTACTCAATATGTCTTACACAAATAGTTTTATCCACATACTGACAGTTCAAATGTAGAATGCGTTAATAACCAGTTTTGCAATGCCTATTTCAGACAATTCAGATTTTTCTATATTCTGCATAGAAACTGGCTTACTTCTAAACAATGGTTAATAGTAGAGACTTCATATTTGTCGCATTTTAAAAAGGACAATTTGATCATCAAAGGAGTGTCTCATTTTAAGTTCGGTAGGATTTCTGTAAATATATTCCGAAAGATATGTTATGTATATTATGTTCCATATGATTTCCAAAGTTCAGACAGGCAATAAGTTTCGAAGTTGTTATTGGATCTTCCTCAAATGTATCTATGTGTAATTCAGATCACTCGTATAATCTATAACATATGTACTAACTTACAATTCCGACCTATATTTATTGTAATAATGGGCTTTAAAAAACTGTTTTCCTATTATTATTTTTTCCGTTTATTTTTCTTTATAATTCCCTGAAATAGAAATAACTCAAACATTATCTGTCAGCTGTGTGTCTGAGTTAGCGAACAGAAATATAAAACTTAAAACGCATGAGTTATAGAATTTGACATATTACTGTGAAAGCATATAAGACTAATATCATTTACTGGAAATAACAAACGAATGCCTCTTTAACAAACCAAAGTAAATTTCTTACAATTTTTTAAAATAAGACGGACAACACATCAATCCTGACATGAATGCAGTCATAAACAAATTAAAGCACACTATAGTATTATATTGACCGCACGATAAAACTAGGCATCCTTTATATGATTTTTCGGATAACACTTTCTTGGTTTGAACAGATTCTAGTTCAGAAAAGTTTGCCAGAGTAACGAAAACACTGTTAATATCCACTTTCTAAAAGACACAAAAATGATTTCATCTTTAAGATGGGATGTTCAATAAGTATCGAAATTGGTCACAAATTTGAGATTCTGTTTATCCCTTAAATGACATTTTTGTAGTAATTTCGATTAGAAATCAATATATACGACAAAACAGTGCTGGTTGAAATGCAATATTTTTTTATTTTAGAATATGATAGGCCTAGACAAGTACACAGAATTATTTTAATTTGAGTCAATATCTAACAATAAGTTTTGACCCATAAACAAGGCATTGTAGAGACATTTGCACACTTCCAAACATATCGAACTGTGTCGTGACGCGTGTTGCACTTTTTCAGTACATACGCACGATCGAAAGACAACATATATATGGAAAATTTTTGAATTCATTTAAAGCAAATATTGGCCATGAACATTATATCGATTCTTCACTTTGGTCCATGCACCGATTAAATAATCACGATGGCAGATTTACGGGGTGCATGTGGTTTTATCTGCCGACTAGAAACCAACTCTGTTTCGAACAACGACTCTGGCTCAACACAAAAGAGATGTGCGGTTTATTAAATCAATATCATATTGGGATAGTACACGCCAAAACTTTTAAACGATAACTCTTTTAAATTTGCCGCCCAATACGATTTTTGTTTTAGTGCTGTATTAAAACGGAGACAAGACCGTCTTTCGACCATATACATCAAAGAGAATTGTTACATTGTGCAAACGTACAAAGCTTCAGCAACAGCATGCTGCATATGGCTCTAATGGAACCCTTTAAAATTCTTCAGTCATGGCTCTGGTGGAACCCTTTATGGTTCTGTATAGAACCCTCACATCAATTGTTCCAAGTATTTATCCCTTTCTCTCTATATCAAGGAACCGTTTTTGGCGTAAAGGTTCCATATAGAACCATCCTATTTACCAAAGAACCCTCAAAGAACCATTATTTCTAAGAGTGTACGAGAAGTTTTCATTATGTAAAATACAACGTGACAAAAAGTTATTTAATATATGGTACTGAAACGATTTCAAAGTTTTTTTCAACGTAATGACTTGTTGACGAACACATGGGAGTCCTGACGACGGTCGTAAGAATTGACATTGAATAAATTGTAATTAGTTCGCATCGATTTATGACTATATCATATGAAATGGTGAATTAATTGAAATAAACTTACCCAATTTATTGTTCTTCTGGATTTGTATTTTTTTTTTCATCTGTCTCTCTCTCACATTCTCTCGCTATCGAGTTGAATACTTTTAAAAGAAATATATTTGTAAAAGCACACAATTACGTTAAACAAATAACATTAGAGACGTTTTAAGATTTTACCTTATAAATTGACTTCCCATAGCCTTTGTCGGTCGATCAGCTTTTTAGTTTTCTTATGTGAACTATTAGAGCCACTGGTTTATTACAACACTAATTACCTTAAACAAATATTAACAAACTGGAATTGTAAAGCTCGATTTCAATGCTAATGAACAATCGACACATTCAATAATGAGGGGGTAATTTTGCACTGTCAGATGATGTATCCACTTAATAACAGTTAGAACTTTTAGAAGCAGTAGTTCCATTACATAAGACACAAATTGTCGGATGTTAAATCCTTGCGTTGACGGAAAACAATAGCATATGGCGCAAGACCACTATTAATTTGCCATAAGCCGTAATGTTAACGTTTGGCCCCACAGCTCCCTCCCAAACTT
>JAQQZZ010039460.1:0-10448 GCA_030265115.1 Mopalia vespertina | reverse complement strand
GCCAGTGGGTCGAGGGTGGTTTCCTTTATCCATTGGGCTGGCATTTGTCATATAAGTGAAATACCCTTGAGTATGACGTAAAACCCCAATCAAACAAACGAAACCTTTATGACTAAGAAACAGAACATGCTGTATTTTGTCAGCAATAACAGACAGATTATTTTTACAGGCCTTGCCTAAAAAAGTATGGTAGTTCTTCAAGTGCATGAAAGACCATTCAAGTTGTATGATATAATATTTTGTATTTATTCTGATAAAATTGAAGAACTATTACGTTATTTGCATAATACTAAAGTGCTACACAGTGATTAATTCGATGAACGCATAAAAAAAGTTACAAAAACTATCAATTTCGGTTCATGGTTTAGTGGTAAGCGTTTCAGCCTACTAACTCTTTGATCTTTATCTCAGAGGTTTAAGTCTGTCTGTCCCATCAAGTATATGAATTAGTCACACGATCATGTGGCTCCAGTAATCACAGGTATTGCTGTTACTAGGTTTCCTCTAGTTTTTCCACCATATTTAAGCAAGGAACAGCATGAAATGGACAATCTGTCGTCATATAAGTGAAATACCCTTGAGTACGACGTTAAACCCTAATCAAACAAACTGTTAATTTCTGTTAAGATTAAGAACACCTGTTGTACAATAGTGAAATTAATCATTATTTGACATGTTTTGGTCATTAAAATTACGAAGTATTTTCCCAATTCGAACTTCCATCTGTGGATTTCTCTTTCCTAGTCATCGGATAGACCAGGTGTTTTTCGTTTACCGATCAATCGAACAGTGCTGTGATTAAAACAACTTTAAAAAGTGTGTCATGTTACCCCAATAAAATGTGTTTTTTTTGTGTATTCGATTTCAAAATTGTAGACCAGCGCCCACTTTCACAAAGCCTCCTTAAGCTAAGGTGACCGTAACACTCAAGGGGACACTTAGGATGTTTAAATACTGGTTACTACGGCATTGTACAGCATACAGTACAGTCAACCTGTAAAATATCACTGCTTTTGCAAAAGAGACTACTCTCACTAGTGATTTTTAATAAAGTGAGAGAAAAATTTAGCCCCCCCCCTTAGACTTTAAGCGAAGGGGGCGTTGTCAAAAGAGGCGTGGCTCCTTAGTGGAGGCCTTAAGGGAAAACTAATGTCACCTTAGCTTAAGGAAGCTTGGTGAAAGTAGGTCCAGTAAAACTTTTTGTTAAATAACCGTCAAAACAAACACCAGCAGTGCATAGTGGTCATATACATGAAAAATACCCGTAAGAGTGACTCTAAACACAAATAGTTTATAAAGAAATTAATACTGTAAGTACATTTTGAAGCAAACAAAGATGATCAACTTAACCAACAAATAAAAGAACAGATAAGTGGATACTATATTTTTAATAAACATTTCAATGTAGCGTAAATTTGCTGTTGTCGCGAAATTATGTGTAATATATGTGAAATTCCACTGTAATTTGAATCGATAAATTTGAACATTTGTATATTTATAGTAATCTGCAAATATGATTTACCTTCATATTCACACTGGCCTTCATTATTTCTATGAATGACTATAAATTAAATATTTACTGTCTTTCAATTATGTGAAAAACTAGGATAGTGATTATTTGCTTATGTATTGAATTTCTGAACATATTAGAAACTGCAAATATTTTTTGCACATTGTTTAAGAACTTATTGTAATATGTTAATAGTAAAATGTAATAAATTTATGTAAAAACTACTTGTATGTGTACATATCTACATAATATATAGGTAATATCTTCAATACGTACTACTTTCTTGATTGTTTCGTCTCTGTATGTTTTTTCGGCTAAGGGCAGTGTAATTGAAATATATATTCAATTCCAACAGAGCATTTGTATATATTAACACTTCACATTATGGTTGTGTTGTTGTTAACTCTTTGGAAATACAGTACCGCCGTATAAGTGAAATACCCTTAAGTATGGCGTTTAACATCAATCAATCAATTTTCTGTGGATTACAAACGTTGTCTATGTAGATGCAAATGGTGTTGGGTCGTTATAGTTTAATGGGTCCCAGTTCTTCAAAACATTACATTTCTGACCAGTGTCACAGTATCATCTTCAAGACACAAGTTACATACTCAAACATTTTTTTGCACAAATTTAGCATATATACAAAGCTTATCACATTATTCGGACCAAATGAATGCTAAGCATGCTTAATGTTTAGATGCACATAACAAATGGATGACTTTAGCTTCACTCTCAGAGCCAATGATCAATTTGAACCTGTTCTTGGCATCACTCTGTAATTTTGCTCACGGTGTTGTTACCCTTGGGGGTGGTTAGATGGAGCAACATGAAGCAAGATCTGTCCGTGGTGCATTTGGGTTGCCTCTTGTAATTTTCCTATATTTTTTTTGTTTGTTGCCACCGATGTCCGCTTGGGCTGGAACTCCATCATGAGTAAATTACCCTCATTAATGTATGGTGTTTACCCCAATCAAGCAAAGAAACTAGCTACGGTTAGTGTGTTTATTCGAAGTCTTTCCAGCCCACGGCTTAGTGGTTAGCATGTGCGCTGTAACAATCCTACTCCAATGTACTGTTTACCGGATCCAAGTCCATCTGGTATATGAAAGTCACATGATATGGCTCTGGCAATCACGGGTATGGTTTTTACGAAGTTTCCTCCTGGCTTTCCGTTGTATTTAAGCAAGGAACAGTGTGAATTGGACAATCCGTCATCATATAAGTGAAATACCCTTGAGTACGACATTAAACCTCAATCAAAAATCCTTAGAAATGGAAGTACATGAATGATTCAAAAGGGCAAAACTGGTAACATATTGATTTGGCTTTACTGTTGGGTTAGTGAAATAAGCTTAGGTATGGTGTTAAACCCCAATCAAACAGTTGGAATACATCGCTGTCACAGCAGTGAAACACCCTTAAGCACTCCATTCAATACCAATAACGTAATTGTGTAAAATGTGCCTGTGGTTGGAGGGAGCATTCTGTTGCTCTTTAATAGTCAATGGGCAACACAAGGTCGATCTGTTGTCGTAAGACTCTCACAAACTAAATTTTGTCTTTATTATTTAGGCCAAAGTGCACATTAAGATATAAAAGATAATGAAATCTTATGAATTTCGCATTTTTTTTTTTCAGCTTGAAATACTAGTTCTTGCAAATGTTGCACATTTTAAAACTATATATTTTTTATAAACCACAAATATATATTTATCTTTATGGAAACAAACAATGTTAACATATAGCCAGATGGCTCTTACTGGTCAAAAAGTGGCAGGTCATGTTGTAAAGGGATGTTACTCTGTTAAATCTGAATGTGAAACTCTTGTATCGAAAACATGAGCTCCAGTTTGATACCAAATCTTGGATTAAAAGACCAGTTATTCAACAATGTAATAAAGACCAGAAATAACTGCATATGGTATTTTGTTATCTCCTGGAGATCTGCCAATCGACAATGTAATAAAGACCAGATCTAGCTTCTATGGCATAGAAATCTGGCATACAAGTGTAATAAAAACCAGATCAAAATAAGCTCCATGTGGTATTTTGTTATCACATTGAGATCTCGTGTTTAAGTTTTTTTGACATCAGATCACTAATAGCAGATTAGAGATAGACATTGCATGAGGTTGTCTAATAGTGGATTAAATTTAACAGCGCTTTGAGCAACTGGTTCCTTATTGTTCAATTTCCTTGACAAAGTAACCAGCCAACTAAGGCATGGTCTGTATAATAGTCATAACAATTGTATATTGAGTAGTACAGCATCTCTCAATTACAACATAGGATAGTCAGTATATTCGAAATGTGGGGATGACAATTTCTTAGTTCGAACCCAAAATTCTACAAAATAGTCATAACAAATGTGTGTTGAGTGGTACAGTATCTCTTAATAACAACAAAGGATAGTCAGTATTTTCATTATGTGGTGATAACGCTTTCTTTATTAACATTCACTTTCTAAAAGAGCAAAAATGATTCCTAACATAGAGTAGTTCTTGGTTTCCATCACCAGTATGTACATATGTCAAACACAATTACAGATTTGTTGTTATAAGGCTGTTCAAATGAATTTTGTGGCTATTTTTATGTAAGCTGTGTCTTTGTCTGGAAAAATATAAATAAACAACTGTATACATGAACTCTGTTAAGTTCTGCTTTATTTCACAAAAACAAATTCTAAATTCAAAAATACTTGCTCGCCTGTTCCCCCAATAAAAAAGGGAATGCATTCCTTTTGACTTCAAGGTAAAAATGCTAAATAATTTAATGTCTGCATAAGGCTTGTTAGAGTTATTAATATGTGTAGATAGAACCGAACTGACAATATCCCTCTCATTTCTTATGTGTAATATTTACACAAAATTTCAGAATAATTGTGGAATTATGGTGTTTAACGCAAATTTACTTGAAAAGCTTGTTTAAGTAATTAATATGCATATAATGAGTTGAACAGAGAACACCCCTCTCATCTCATGTTGTATGACATTTACCCAAAATTTTAGGACAATCCGGCTATTCAATTTGGAGTTATGGTGTTTAATGCAAATTTAATTGAAAAGCTTGTTCGAGTATGTAATTCATATATTTGTAATGAACTGAACTGATATTATCCCTCTCCTCTCATGTTGTGTAGCGGGTGGTTGGAGGGAGCTTCAGGTTACCCTGGTGCTCTCAGAGCTAAAGGGGAACAGGAAGCCGATCTGTTTGTGGTGTCTGTATTACGCCCTGTATTTGTCCCGTCTTGTCTTTGATTGTTGCCAGTGTGTCGAGGGTAGTTTCCTTCATCCATTGGGCTGGCACGTCGTCATATAAGTGAAATACCCTTGAGTACGACGTAAAACCCCAATCAAACAAACAAACAAACATGTTGTGTAACATTTGCCCAAAATTTAAGGACGATCAGGCTATTGTATAGGATGTAGAACAGAGGAAATCTCATTATAACCACCCGGGCAATGGGAGTCCTGGAAAGTAAGCAAGTGAAGTAACTGAATCTTTGAAAGGCAGTTCTGTCATTATTGGCTCTTTTAAATCACATTGCTAAATAAGTCCCTCATCTCTGATGTACTGAGGTCCTAAGACCATCTGCGACGCCCCCTTTTTAATCACTGTTTTTCATTGTAATTTGGCAAGGAACACTGGACAATTTGTCGTCATAAGTGAAATACCTTTGAGTATGACATTAAACCCTAATCAAACAAAAGCATGCAGTAAAACACCAATCAATCAATGACAGGGAGCATGATCATCCACTCGGGTCAAAACCAAATTTCAAAACAAAGCATCTGGCAGGTTTCATGAAAATATGTCTTGTTTTCATGAAAGCATCTGCCAGGTTTCATGAAAATATGTCTTGTTTTCATGTTTTGTTCTGGACAAAAAATCTACCTTTGTCAGAGAGCAGGTCAAAACCTGCTTGGTTCAATAAAAAACAGAAATGTGCATTATGTCAAACTCATACTGCAAGGGTTACTTTTGTGAAACTTTGATTTGTGTTTAAGGCCAAGCGGATGAAATTTCATGTAAATGATGACTGTGTATCCAACAATAATCACCACACTAAGACTACCATGAAATGTGAAGTATTTTTCTCTGTTGGAAAACAAATGTTTCTCCAGTGCTAAGTAAAGCAGTATATTTATACTTGAATCATACTGGTACTACTCCTAAACTCCGTCAGACGGCTTCCATAAAATATGTAACTCCAACAGCAACACAAAAAACAATACAAAATATCACATAGAAAATTTGGTATTTTATTTTTTCTCCTCTGCTTAATACGTCACACATTTAAGTTTCTCAGTCTAAAAAATATTGCTCTTTACCAGAAGGACAAAATTATATCACAATAATAAAATAATATCACAATGCATGTATGTTATAAAAAGATTTTACATGAGATCATTTCAAACATTGGTCAATTTAAATTTGCACATGATAAAAGAAAAATATATTCACATGATCACATTATATATAAATAATTAGTATCTACTTAACTTATTGTATCTATTTAGTGAGTAAAATGTTAACAATATCAGGTATCCAGATCAAGGCTATTTCACCTATATGATGAGATTGATGACAATGTACTCCCAATCTTAATCAAATCAGATCTCAAAAACACTCCCTGTGTTTTGTTTGTCCCTATATTGAGATCTAACACAATCACCTCACTTATAATGTTCAATTAGGTCAAGCTAGATCGAATTAGCTAGATTCTACTTGAAGTTTCCTAACTCTTAGAAATAGCCGATGCTACCATGATTCTGCACTTTATCTTCCAATGTATTACAATTGTATGGCCTTATCCTGACTTAAATCATCTTGTTTTCTTCTTTGAACACTTTTGGGTAAGACCGACTCCTAAAATGACTAGCTGATGTCCATTTTTATGTCAAAATCGATCATATCTCAACAGTACCATACTCGTTAAAATGTCTTCCCGTGGTAATAAGGTCATAGGGATTCAACGTTATTATGTTATTCAATTGCAGGGCATTTTTCTAAAGGTTTGGTACAGCTGCAAGTCGTAGCTCTAAGTTTCAGTTGCCCAATAAAAAAATAGATAACACGGTAACCACCAAATTCAGCCAAAAACCCTGTGGTCAGATTTTTTTTCATGTCGATGTTGTAAGTCACAGGGTAAAATGCAACTCCACTCAAAGTTTATTATTTGAATGATGTTTGTTGATTATGCGCATATCTGTTCATTATGTTAACATACACAGTCGGTAAACTTCGCTTCATCAGCAGAAATTTTCAGCTTTTACAAACCAGATTTGAGAAGCGGCTCTGTGATAAGTCAATTAAAAAAAAGAATCTATCTCAAAGTGACAAACGAAACATAGGGAGCGCTTTTGAGATCTGATTTTAATTAGATTGGTATATTCCAACCATAAAGAGGGGACACATAAATAGCCAAAAATGTTGAAAGAACTGTTCTAGTATTTAAACTGATATTAATTAATCAAAGCCAAGTAAAGTAATTACTCTGAAGAAAGATAAGGCATACATTTTAATCAAACCTTGAACTAGCATTTTGGCTAGTCAAAGGTTGAGTCAGTATGAATCTGGTCTGATTGTGCAGTCTTTGGTCATTTATTCTGTCTCATCATTGTTTAAATTATAAAAGGGGGTTGTTTGATTTAATATTAAACTGAACAATCTACAAGCAAGGGCTTCGACAGAGGGGTGTCCACCCCTTATTTAGACACCCTGAATTGAACAATTGCCGCATTTGGACAACCTGTTTTAAAGAAGTCTACCTGCAATTATTTTAGACATGCAGAAAACCTGTCGGCAGAATCCATGTATCACATATAAAAGACTAAGTTGCTAGTCATGGGTGAGATCTTAACAGACAGAAAATAATTTGTCAGTTTAAGGTCTAGTATAGAAATAAAAATAAACTTACAGCAATGAGCATATATTCACAATATTAACATTCGGCTGTCAGGCCTGTACAGTTGGGGAGAACGGACAGAACGGGGTTTCCCCATGGTTACGCAAACTTAATTTAGGAGGACCGATTTATAGGTTTCCCAAATTGTTCACAGTCTTTGTCTAAATTTGCATTTTGCCACTGGTTTTGACAAATTTGGACATCAGATTATCAATGAAGATTTTATTTTACAGCAATTTTGCTTTATTTTTCACAAAGGTGCATAGATGTATTTAAAAAATCAGGAAACCAGACGAAAATGCAAATGTTAGGTTATGATTATCTCACAAAATTTTAGATGATCGATTTTAAGATTCTGTCAGAAAAGATTACAGCACAGGCCTAGCTGTACAACAGAACTGAAATATAAAATACTAAAAATTAAAAAAAAACAAAATCAATTCCAAAAAAACCCTGACATATCTAAAAGATTGATCACACTGGCACAGGGAATTTTGTTAATGGAAAACGATGAATCAATCATCTCATGTTCTTGATATCATACCCGTAAACTGATTTTATTTATAGATGAAAATGGCCAAAGAAAGGCTCCAGCAGGCTAATACAGGTACTAGCTGGAAGCCATATTCTTGCCAAAACGTAATACTGTGCGAAACCTATAATAAATCCACACAGTACATCTAGAATATGATGTCTGCCCAACATGACCCTAGAGCAGCCCACACTTAATGACCAGAAAAACATCAGCCAACACCAAATCACTGAGTAGGAAGGAAAAAACTTGTCTTCAAAAATCAGCAGTAACATGGCCGCTCTTGTCGCATGGCCTGATGGGAAAGAGTAGTTGTCAACGGAGATCGTGGCAAACATGTCCATATGATTGTGGGGAGGCCGTGCTCGGCGAACAATCACCTTGGTTAATCCAACTACAGCAATGTCCAAAATCAATCCTAAAACAAAACAATTGTTTGATACATGAAAAAGTTATTTGATTTTAATAACATCTTATCCTACATTCTGAAATTAATTATAATGATTACTAACATATTTCTAAACAAGTCATATCTACAGGCATTGACAGGTAAATATTCACTGGATGTGATATGACTGCTTCTGCTCAATCACCTGCATCCTGGACCAAAAAAAGCATTTAATATCCGCCTAGTTCTTATGATCAAGATACGAATGGAGTGAATCGAATGAAATTAAATTTATATTTCCAAATTCAAATTAGCCTTTGAAGTACTCACCTATAAGCAGGTTGATTAGAAATTCAATATCTTCTGGTTTGTAAGCCATAGTAATCCCTACAATAGTCACGATATACCATGGTATTCCATGACAGGAAATTTCCAAAAGTTTCATCATTGGTCGCATGTAACCATGGGAAGAATCCGATTTAGCACTAACAGCAAATCTTTCCGTATAAACAGCATCCAAGTTCATTATTTTCTCCCACAGATTCAGTGGTTGCTTTTTTTGTTTGACAGTGCCATTGTCTTTTGAATTACTGTTGGGTGGCATGACGCCTGTTTTAGTCTTATTTACTGATCTCGTAGTGGTAACTTTGGCTTTTGCTTCAGACATTTTCCCTGGTGTCCGGGCCTTCTGTTTGTTTACCTCGTTATGAAAGCGAAAGCTATGTCGTTGTTGTTGCAAATAAATTTGTCGCCAAAGCAAAGCTACCACAGAATATCCTAAGACAGACTCGTCACATGACAAACTAATGATGCTTAGTATACTTTCGTCAACGATGAGATGATTATCGGTTTAAAGTGTGTAGTGCTAAAACAAAATTACGCGATAAATTGTCAAATAACCGAAAAATAATATGTCCATAACCGGAAACCGTACAGTTAAAGGCCTTGTGGGATATATTTACACATGTGACCTAGAAAGATTGACCTAGTTAGGTGACAGACAATTTGACAAGAGATCCATCACGTGACCTCGTCAAAATAGCCTAAATATAATTTTGGAGTTTACGCGGAAATAGTAAATAAACTAGGACATGGCCTAAATAAGACAAGTGTTGAAGTGAATGAGTGGGAACGTCAGAGTCAAGCCCTCGAAGGATGACGAATGAAATGACACACTATGGACTACTCACTCCTTTGCCATAAACACAGCTGCACGTGTAGTACGTCCAAACGTTATGTGACGTAACAATTGAAATTATCTTCTCTTGACAGTCAGAGTAACAACGTGTGGCGGATAGAAGGACGTATTAAAAGGTTTGTTTTACTTACCTTTATATACAAAGCGTATTTATGGCCCGTGTTCTCCTTTCTGGATACATATCGGAATTGATAATGATATAGACATAAAGAGCCGCGCTTCAGCTGTTTTATCGTACTGCTATAGGCCTATACAGGTCATTTTCTTTTCAATTTCATTTTTCCAAGAAAGACATTCCATATTCGTGGAATCTAATAGACTGTTTGTTCTACATACGAGTCAAGTGACAGTGATTGTTTTATATCTTCTTTTGTTTTACACCAGGTTTAAAACATGCTCTTCAACCCTAGTATTAAAGATGTAGAGCATGGGAACAAACATTAGTCGCGTGGGAAAACCAGTCAAATACCCCGAAATGTCTCCCGTACAGGATATATATAGGAAAGTTCGGATTAGTAATGTGTCCGCTAAAATCGATAATGTTCCGACAAAGTTGGACGAAAGCTCACCTACAGTGCTCAAGTATAGGACACCCGATTTCAGGTAAGTTAATCAATTTGGATTCTTAAATACTGACCAATTTGAATACGGTACTAAATACATGTGTAGTTTTAACAGCTGTGATAGCCAGGTCAAATTTTCCTCGCTGTAATTATTTCTTACCTGAATGTGAGGTAGGGATAAAGATGGACCGGTGTGTGTGTGTGTGAATTGTCTTATGGACGCTGGAAGACAAAATCAGCACAAACACGACACAAAATCTAAGATATGGTATTTATATATATTCAAAAGAAACAATATATATGTCGCCTAATGAGAGTGATATTAGTCCTAAAGGCGTTTCGCTTA
>JAQQZZ010039449.1:0-10448 GCA_030265115.1 Mopalia vespertina | reverse complement strand
TTGTGTATTGTGTTTCCATGGAAAAACCTATATGTATTATGGAACATAAATGATATGGTTTGTGTATTGTGTTTCCATGGAAAAACCTATATGTATTATGGAACATAAATGATATGGTTTGTGTATTGTGTTTCCATGGAAAAACCTATATGTATTATGGAACATAAATTATATGGATTGTGTATTGAAGTCGTACCTTAAGATATACATAACGCCATAAACATCTGAGGAGAAATATTGCTCTGTTGGTAAACTGAAGTGTGAGATAATGTGTAAAGTATATGGAGTGTCCGTCACAAAGCTAAATTATGTGTAACCGTACAGACAGACGTACTCCTGATACATCGAGCTAATAGGATGAACAAGATGAATGATAAGTGATTGTTGCTCAGCTCTATAAAAAGATGACATACAAGTTTAATATATAATTGTAAGTACATGCCGTACTGACTGAACCATATAGATGCACAAAAACAAACAGTATCTCAGACGCAATCTTGTTTCGCCCCACTTAAAAGCCAGACGGATCAGCGTTTCAACCCGCCAACCACTGACCTTGTTTACTAAATACATCAGTTATTTGGTTGAACAATCACACGCGTTTTAGAGTAAGTTAGTTGTATAAAGTCTTTGTTGAAAGCGTAATGACTGTACCAGTACATATTTACTTCTGAATCAGACAGTATTACGACCACAAAGTTATTAACAGAAGGTTTGCCCAGTTACAACAAAGATGTGTATCATAGGACGTTAATTATATACGTTGTTCGTTGAAATCTTTCTGTTTTTTGACAATCCACCCACACACACTCCGAATTACAATACGAGAACAACATTCGGATGAAAAATAACATGAGAGCGATTTTAAGTGGCGAAGATCGCCACGATAAATTATTTTGTATGACATGTTTCCTCTTTCTATGAAGATATGACATGATACTCAACAATTCTCTGTATACACTTTTTCTCTCATTAATAAGTCAAAATACTGTATAAATCGTTAAAGTGTAGCAGCTCCTCGCTTAAAGTGTCTCTCTTAAATCAGATTATATGAAGAAATACCCGTATTAAGTCTTTAACACTCTTATCCGGTACCAATTAATAATACATAAACGCTTATTTAAAGTTACAAATGCATAGACTTATCTACAAATATGATATAGGCAATACACTGCCGCCGCCTTCCTGGACATCCTTCAAGGCAGTAGCTAATTCCATTTTGTTACACAAAATGAGGACACTATGGCTTTCGTGGAACTTTTAATAAGATCATCCGAAGCTATATTACCGAAAGATTTCAATGTGCCCAGATTAATAATGCCACTTCTAAACCCCGCGTTAGAAACTATGGCGTTCCTCAAGGATCTTTCCTGGGACCTGTGCTTTTTGTGATCTTTCTTAAGGATTTTCAAGGTGGCTCTGATATTCTGAAATTTACTGTTTTCGCAGATGATACTCCAATTCAATGACACTTTCCATCAGAAATCCCTGCCATTTGAATATACTGATGCCATTTGGATAGACTGGTGCCATTTGAATAGACTGATGCCATTTGGATAGATTGATGCCATTTGAATAGACTGATGCAATTTAAATAGACTGATGCCATTTGGATAGACTGATGCCATTTGGATAGACTGATGAACCACGAGTTGGAAGAAAAACATCAATGGTTCTCGTGTCAAAAAACTTACTGTAAATATAAAGAAAGCACCATTCAAGTTATAGTACCCAATAACAAAACCATCATAAAAGTGATTACATTGCAAGTCAAGAAATAAAGCAAGTAAATAGTTAAAAATTGGTATGGGTATACATTTTAACAACAAATTTAACTGGACCCCACACATAACAAAACCTAGAATAAACAACTAGGACATAAAAAAACTTAATCGCGTTAAAAACAGTTTTACTTTAAATAAGTGTTTATATATTGTATTATGCATTAATTTTCCCAATTATTGTAACGTTATTATTCATATCTGAAACCGCTAGAACTGCTACACAAAAGGGTCATTCGTATCATTACTTTTTCATGTAAGTATGATCATACAGAATCTTTATTCAGAAGTCTAAATATATTTACATCATCGAAGCTAAATACATTCCAAATCCTCACCATTATTAATCACAAAGCCCTTTTGCCTTCCAAGCTTCAAATTTACTTTACTAATATTTCTTGCGTCCATCGCTTTCAAACACGACAATCGAACACAAACTTCTATAGACTCTTTTATTCTTCAGATTTATCCTATTATTTTATTAAAACAAATGGCCCTAGACTGGAATTCATTTCCAAGAGATCTGAAGACGATAACATCCATATATCTTCTACGTCTTGCATCAAGCGATATTAAAAAGAAATAACTAATTTTTCTATAATCCTTATTATCTTACACAAAGATGATCGACCATGAACAATAAACCAACTTTTTACTTATTTATGTCTTTATTTCTTATTTATTTATTTATTTATTTATAACCTTCACTGGAATTGAACTACATTGCTACATTCATTGCTACTTTTGGAAAGCGGTACATTGTTATATTGTATCTGATTATCTATTTAATGGGATACAGCAAACCCTCTTGGGTATTCATCCCGCCGGAAAGTGCTTTTGACACTTATCAAAGTGTTGTTCAATACACTTCCATGTTTGCATCTATATATCTATGTGCAGTGTTTCTATGTTTATATTTAAGACAAATCTGGTAAATAAATGAAATGAATAAAAAAATAATTTCTGCCTACATTGATAAAAAAAACCCCAAAATAACGAAAACAAGAGTAAGCAAAAAACGAGCGGTAAAAAAAGGGAAGAAGAAAAATCACGTACCATGAAAATGTCTTTGTACGTTACATAATTACTTTTTTAATAAAGACAAAATACTGGCCCATAGCTTAAGTACATTTTACCTTATCTACATAATTAACAAAAAAATAACAAAAAGCTATAAGTTCAAACCTTTCACACGAATTTGAACTTTTTTTGAACTTCGTAATGATTGACAATTGTTGCTCAATCAGTAATTTCAGACGTTAAGCAGGTTTTACCCAGAAAAATGTTTAAAAAGCGTTGTATTCAAAATTTTGCTTTACCTAGTTTTTTTAAAATATTTTTTTAATATACTGATTTAATCATCAGTATATTTTTCGATAAAAATATACTGATGATTTCATGGTAAAAAAAAGGTTTTAAAATATGTTTGTTTAAAACGAAAAGAAAAACCATCAGTTTGACAATATTTGTCGACAAAATTAAATTAAAAAAATTCCGAAGATTGTCTTACAAAGGTTGGCTTTAAATAAAGCACTTTCAGCTAATTTTTAATTTATTTTTAACAAATCTGTTAAAAATGCAGACAATCTGTCAATATAAGCAGCTGAATCGCAACAGTTTTCAGAAGCAGTTCACCTGATTCCACAAGCCCTGTACAAACAGACAAACGAAGCTGACATCAGATCATCATGGCGTTTACACGTGTAAGTATTCTTATCTATTAAGCAGAGATAAAATAAGTCTTCAACTTGGCTGCCTCATTAGCTCAGCCAGTCTTTGATCAACCTGTCCCAAAACTGAATCGGGTTCGCATTAACGTCAAGACAATTCATTATTTGTTGATGGTCATAATTGTCGACTAACGCAAACATTATTTGTGCGAAGAAAGTTTTTAGCACGCCCGAAATCAAGTGCATCTCTTTTAACGTTGTTATTCGTTTGTCTTCACTTGTACGAAAATAGCATTGGTAATCATCGTAGCCAATATATAAGAAGAGGTCGATCAATTTTGAAGGAAATTGGAAGGCGCAAAACAACATGTAAAACCTTAATCCGATACGTTACCAGTACCGACACAACACAACACTAATATACTTTCTCATGGTGCGATTTGTAGTTACCACCAAAATCGGTAGCTCAATCAAAGAGTTACATATAAGGGGAATCCCCAATGGTTGATCTTACACATCGTACTATGAGAATGCACCTTTATGGTTTTTACTATGGACTGTCTACAACAAAGAACCAAAATCTCTACAAAAGGAACAGCCATTTGACTATGCCTTTAGAAGCATACGATTCTCCGCCACAATTATGACGCCTTAGAAAAACAAGTGTATACTACAAGGCTAACACAAAATACCATTGCACCCCTCAGAATAATTCCTACATTATCAAAACTAATTTGTTTTTAGTTTTTAGAAGAGATGTAGTTCTGTTCGGTTTATTAATGTCTTCCTGAACCTACTTGGGTTCAAAATTTTTTGATTTTTTTTATGATTGTGAAAAAAATAATTTGAACTCTTCTTACAGATGTTTAAATATGACCCTTGAATTAGGTTATCCAGTGAGCATATTATAAAGTCATGTACAAGTGTCGGTGAAAAATGGGATTATCACAGCACACTATAAGCTTCACTTTGTGTTTTTTGTCAAATGTTCCGGTTTAGTTCCTGTTGTGCTAAAGTAAATGTGCAAAAGAGAACCATTTCGGGGTCACAAAAATGTCGAATTTTTAACGATCTTTTAATGTTTTACGAGTTTTTAAAAAATCTCTTCCAAAATATATATTTGATTTGATTTTCTAAGGTTGGTAATACAAAAAAGGTATCTCAAATTGACAAAAATCAGTCATCCTTTTTTCTGTGGAAATTCATTCAATTTGCGTCCTCCGCATAATCGGCAAAGACCTCCCTCCCCACAGAAAAGCAAATAAAACAACAAAGACAAATCAGCCTAGGTTAACGAGCGACAATTTTTTTTTCTAAACAAGCGGATATATTTTGAGTTAATGAAATGCTCGTCTGTATTAAAGGTTAAGAACAACTACCGTTTTGCTCACCATCGGTGGGATGCAGCTGTTTATTCTTTCCGAATCGATCTTTTCTCAAAATGTTTTTGTTAATTTCGAAATTGAAGCTTCTGAAATAGGTTGATAAAAATCATCGGTCGTATATAACCGTTCATAAAATTATTAACAAACTGAACAAAACGATGGTGATCCATGGTAGTCACGTGGCAACTGTTTTTAAAACAAACAAGATAACAGTAACATAACGGTCTTGTTTTCAGACACTTATGGTTCTTGTTGCACTCTCATTGGCTGAATTCCAGACAACATCGGGTAGCAATTTCAGAAGGCCATCTACTATTCCAGCAGAAATCCAGTATGTATTCATCAACTTATATTTCATTTCATTTATTTCACCAAATATTTCAATACAATAATAAACTATAATTGATATTTATATGAGAAAAGCAATATAAATTAATTTGTTGTAATTATATGTAAAGATTAAATCAATTAAATTGTTATTGTTAATTATAATTTATAGTGATAATAAAAATGAAATATATTGATGTCCTCGGCGGGAACAGAATCCCCAGAAGGTTTATTTTATCCCATTTATGAAAAGAAGAAAAGAATCTGGCAGAAAATTATACACACGTTGCAAAGGATTTACATGCTACTCGCTTTATTTGTCTTCTTGAAAATTTATAATGTTTAATGAAACGTGGCTTTGAAATAATACTTACGATATGCAAAAAGATTATCTCAAGCAAATTTGGCTTCGGCAAGGAAGCTTATTTTGTTTCATTATCGAATTTTTTAAAATATCATGTTTTTCCCTTCCTGAAAAAAAAAACGATACATTTTTTCAATTTTGTCACAGGGCTCAGATTGATGAGTTTATGAGCACCAACACTGAAGCTCAGCTAGCTCTTAATGCCGTCAGAGGGTCTTCAAACGTCCCCTCTAAATTCTCCGGAATTCCCCATCCGTAAGTTTAACAATTTAATTCCGAAAAAACACCACTATGAGTGTCATTTCACTTACATTTAAAAGGTGTCAGTTGACATTTTCGATCCCATGACATTCAACAGGATGTCGCCGAGCTTTCTCGAACAAGGCGATTGCCCCAATATCCAGAACGAGTTCTCACTCTTTAGCGCAGTCGGTAGAGTGTTGGGCCTGTAACCACATTGTCTCTAAGATACACCCGGGCCGTCTTGTTTTGAACTTTTTTTATATGCTGATCTGTGGGAAACTAATGCGCGATGGCCTGACATAGCGTACGAGAGTTGTTTTAGTCTCGTCCACTATATATAATCTCGCGAGAATACGATTGGTCACTCACCTCTCTCTATCACGTGTTTGTGAGTTCTCAGAATCGTTTGTCAAAAGCTATTTGGAGTTGCTACCGAAACGCATCGATGTAGATGGAAAGGGAACGACAACTCTGTGTAGAATTAGACGTTGACAGGAACGTCAAATAACATTGGTTCATCGATTTTATTTCACTATAGACTTAGTTATAGACATATATGATATAATTGAGTTATTTTAAGAGATAGGGTTAACGTTGAATGTATACGTAATATGAGATAGAGGGTTGACTTTAATTTAAGTGTTTACAATGACTATATTGATTGTAAAAATCTAATAGGAGACATACAGAATGAACAAAAATCGCTTTTCTAAACCTTGAGTGAATTAAGCCACTTCGCAAAGTGATGATTGACTCTTGTGTGACTTGAGTAAATCACATATCAGTATGGAAATTTATATGCTGTCATGGATACTTTTTTATGACTGCGGGAAACTTAGACCTACGTATTTGCCAAGTGAATTTGCGAGCGTAAACTCTTATTTACCTCTCACGCTGATTCAACGTTAGTCAGATTTAACATCATAATAATTTTAATATCTATGAATATTATTTCCCTTTCTTTCATGTCCACAGATGTGACTGTAAATCAAGGTGTTACTCAAAACAAGTTCCTGTGACGTCACCATCGGTCACACCGCCTGGTGCCCTGGCTTGCTACATTCTATTCCCTTCCGCACTTACCACTGTGGAATGCCTGTGAGTACCATTGTTTATCTTGATACATGTAATCTGTTACGTACAGATCAATGTTACTGTTAGACACAGACTGGTGTTTTACTTCCGTGCATTACATACAGGGACTTATTATGTTTAGAATCTAACGATTAACCGTTATCGACACAGTGCTTTGCCTACAAATGCAATCTGTAACGTACAGACCAATGTAACTGTTAAACACAGACTGGCGTTTTACTTTCGTGCATTACATACAGGGACTGATTATAGTGTATTAAATTGCCTGCTCAAACGAACACAAATCATTTCCGTCCGCAGTCTGAGTTTATTTCCATAGTATTCCCAGGGTTTGTCTCTTAGCTGCGCTGCACACCAAAACAACAAACTCCAGATTAATGAAGATTGCGAATCCACAAATGAAACAAGAAGTTTAGAATCTAACGATTAACCGTTATCGACACAGTGCTTTGCCCTCGAAAAAAAACCTCATGAAATATTTGTCCCTGGCAATGGAATGAAGTACCCACTCTTCCGAAGGGTTTGTAATTCATAGGTTCACTGGTCCAAAGTTTCGCTAGTCCGATAAAGGCGTGAAAGGCTAGAACCGAGTGTGGAAACGTCGAGCAAATATGAAGTTCGCTGTCTTCCGAATAACACTACTTGTGTATTATACCAGAAGACACAATTGTTAACCAATTTGCACCTGAACAAGTTTTCCCTGCTTTATATCAAAACATTACCAGACTATTTGTATATATTTTCTTCATTCAATCTTCACTTTATTTCTACAGATATGAAGGCCTGTCTTGTACTGAAGTAAAAACTTGTGGAGCGCCTCCACCGGCCACCTGCCAAGCAGTTGGTGGTGGTATGGTTCAAGTGTTCTCCGTCTGTGTAGCTCCCTTCCCTAATTTAATATCTTTCCAGACAACTATGGAGCATTACACATCTAATTGTTGCTGTACCGAGCAATAATTCTGAATGTAATAAATTACCCTACCAAGTAATAATGTGTACATAAAATTCCGATATCTCAATCGACCATAAATATCTAACATACAGTTACACAAACGTGAGACGTTACATCCATAATGTTTTGTCACCTGCTGTTTAAAATTAACACAGCTGTTTAGAATTTACTTAAATTATAATATTTGGGAAAGGAGTATTTTTTTTACAAAAAAACAGCAACCATATCGTCAGGTCTTTGTGAAGCCCATGAGATTTTCTTTCCTGTTTTTTGTTTTTGTTTAAATTACTAAGCTATTTAAGTTTACTTATTTTAATTATGAATTGTTGTAGAAATATATATTTTTTTTGTCAAAGACACAGATGGTGCTGTTTTTTCTGTACTTAAACATTTATTTATTTTTAATTGGGTTCTATATATATAAGAAAATATCTAGAAATATATTATCTTTTGTCTTTTAAAAAATATATTCATATATATTCTCTGGTATGTGTTGTCCCCTTTGTAGATATACTTTTGCCTGGCACTTACAAAATCGCGCATTCTTCATTAGAGAATTGTTTAATGTTGTTAATGACCTGATTTCAGTTCAGAATTCAAACAGTTTGCTGTTATATAAAATTGCTGTGGATAGTACTAACACAATTGGTAAAAACATTGGAAATGTAATAAGCTGTCTTTATGGAATGTAATAAAGTTACTTGTAAATCAGAAGTTACTGATTTTGCTTGGGTTGATTTCACACGGAGACCGTGTACGCATAATTACAAAAGAACTCTGGATTTGTATATGTTTATTGGAGTAAGGGTTTAGGCCGTACTTAACGTCTTTTCACTACAATGGCAATTTATTAGTTTCACGAAAAACAATCCGTGGAGCCAATGGCAAAAAAGTTGCTCCGTGGGCCACTGCCAAAAAACAAAAAAAAACAAAACATTACCGTAGGCCTATAGATATGACGCAAAACCAGGACGCCATGAAGTGAGGTAGACTAACACACCTATGTAATAGTCCGCAGTAAAAATACGTAGGAAAAGCAAATAGACAAGGAGATTAACCATTATCGAGAACGCCAAAGAAAGTGAGGCAACTAGTCTAAATCTAAATATAACCGTGAACGTTAGGAGAACGTGTTTAGAAATAGGTATCGAATTTAGAGAAGGAAAAAAGACAAAATAATTCAAAATTTCATCAAATTGAAACAGTTATAATTTGAAAACGGTAAGAGGTAACCAAAATATGCTACCAATGCAACGAGCATTAGGGCACGAATAGATTTACTATAAAATCTAAGATTTAACTTAGTAGCTTTATTAGTTCTTCCCCCATAGCCCAAGGTACCTTAGGCATGACAACCTACTTTTTAAAAAATATCTCAAAATATACATCAAATCTCGAAAAACCAACAGCGGATTTCATCTTTTTGTACCAAACTACATTTGATGGTTCCAACATGTACCCAAGGCTGTGTATTAAGCGACGAGACACAGAAAAATGTTGATGTGGGCCTGCTTTTAAACCCATGCTGCCCAAGCCCGAAGCTCGTTAGTTTCTCGCGAACCCGTTTTCGTGTTACCTGGCGACTCGCCACGAAGGTTTTATGACATCGCATGCAGCTTAGAGGTTTGACATATCTAGAAATCATAATATGGTCCAAATATTAATTAGCTGGATTTTGAATAGTTATTTTTTATGGTTGCAAGATGAGGTTAACTAAACCGTACATTTCAAAGAAATAACAGTACAAATATCAAAGTAATATTTCGTGTATTAGCGTTCCTTTACATATTCTTACAAGGTATTTCGAACGAATTACGAAAAGGGAAGATTCACCATTGCATTTAAAAAAGACTCCAATTGTTGCTTTTCAAAACGATCTCTATCCAGTCTAGTCGGTCCTGGTCATTCAAAGCTGGTGAGAGTTGACTGCTGGTCCGTACTATTGGTGCGTTTAAGTGTACACCAAGAAACTAAGAATCGTCTAATAACAGCAACTCTTTGATGCTTTGTCGTCGTAGACTTTTATCAGTTGTACCTGGGATTACAGTATACTGTAATCCCAGGATGTACGTACCTGACGACGCACACTAAAAGCTGCTATCGGTTTGAGTGTCAGTCCAGTTGGCATTCGTAGACGCATGTTGCATACTCAAGCATTCTCATGCATGCTCACAAGTTTTTTTTGTGAACATCTAAAAATCTTAAATAACCAACCATCCACAATAAAAGCTGCTATCAGATACAATGTAAGCGCAATTTACCCACCTGTCAGGCTGTCACAGATGTTTAACAGTTAAATCCAACAATCGTTTATCCAAAGTATTAAATCTAATGTCAGTAAGAGTTTTCTGCCACCGTTTGACTGAATTTAGAAACGTATGTTCACATTTATGTCAGAGTTATCTACCCTTACTGCAAAAAAATATGTGTAGCAGAGTGCACTTCATAAGAGTTTTCTGCCACCGTTTGACTGAATTTAGAAACGTATGTTCACATTTATGTCAGAGTTATCTACCCTTACTGCAAAAAAATATGTGTAGCAGAGTGCACTTCATAAGAGTTTTCTGCCACCGTTTGACTGAATTTAGAAACGTATGTTCACATTTATGTCAGAGTTATCTACCCTTACTG
>JAQQZZ010039427.1:0-10449 GCA_030265115.1 Mopalia vespertina | reverse complement strand
ACGTCACAGCTTCTCATAAAGTGATGACGTAACCTGCTGCATGGGGATAACCGGACCGTTGCGGAACCTCTCTATTGACGAAAGGAACAGCATGATTTGTCAGCTCTCGAAAACTGGCGTTCATATCGCTCTAACTATGATGGACAAATCAATCAATCAAAATGTTGCATTTGTATCGATTATTTTCTATCAGGGTACCTGTATTCCTGTTGCCATGGACCGTTGCTATCGGAACTTAGGGACAAAATGGAGCCGATCTGTTTCGACCTTAGTATTGCGTGACGCGATTTTCCTGTCTAAAATTTTGTTTGTTGCCAGTTGACCCATTGGACTGACAAGCTGTCAATTGCATGAACTAACCTCAAGACCTGTGTTAATCTCCAATCAAACACACATACATTCCTAAAACCTGTATTCTTGTGTAGTTCTTGTTTAACTAGAGCAAAAGTGGTTGTGTATGTAATTATTCGCCGAAAAAAATATTCTGAGTGGTCTATTTGTTTCAAGCATACGCATTAATTTGTCCTTTCTGTTAATATCATTTTCGTAATGGTGTTGATAGTATTTTGTTCTATTGTAACACCCTCGTTATAATGTCTTCCATACGTATAAATGCCAATTTCAAAATGAACGTCGTACACAGCAATACCAAACATTCTTTCCCAAAATTGTATGAGTACGGTTGACAACATGCTACATTTGATATCAGTGTTTGCCCTTTAATTGCTCACGTCATATTTTCCCCATAAAGCCATTATATTTACAAGTAATCCATTAGTTCCACTGATTATTGAAGTACATTTAATACAAGTAAATTTAACTAAAACGATAAGAGTGTGTGGTATGAGTAAAAGATAATAAAACTGGAGCCAGTGAATTGCAGCATACATCAATCTCGTCTATTAATATTCAAACTGCTCTGATCCTGTTCTTGATGTTGATAAATTCATTGGGTACAGTGATATGTGTCGCGATACTAGGTATTTCTTGGAATTACCTCTATAAAGTATATCCCTTATTCCCAGCTCGACCAGAGGAGTCAGTTCCAAGAAATGACCTTCCTATCTTAACAGAAACACTTACTAGTTTTTCTTAATCCCAGGCGAATTCTTGAAGCGTTCAATTCATTAAATCTGCTCATGTCGCACCGAAGCATTGGCTGCCTTTGTAAACCACTATCTTTTAATCTTGGCCAAGTTGATAAGGCGAATATTCGTATCCATGACCTTCTGCATGTGTGTCTAAGGATTTTGTCGATTTGTGGTCCTTTAGGCCCGACACGAACGAATAATTTGAAGCACATATCAGGTGAAATATGGTTTACGGCGTAATAATGGGTTTACTAGTGAAAGTATCTACATTTATTGATATGATACAGGGTTTCGATTAGACACAACAGTTGTTCCATCCGGCTGTTAACATAGTCTTTACAGTATTCATATAACCCCAAAGATCCTGGGTAATAAATTATGACAGGTGTTAAAATACAGCGACTTGTTTATCTACATCTAAACCGAGTAACCCTCAAAACTCCAGACCCCAATGTGTCTGTAAAGACTTACATTAGGCATGTGTGTCAGGTCAGTGTGTCAGTAGGGGGAATTCTGGATCAACCTTTTGAGCAAAGGTCAAACATTCTTTACAGCAATAACCTACAATAGCTCACAAACCTCGTTTTCAGCCTACAATAGTTCACCCCTAGATCTCAAGTACGGTATCAAAAGAATTCTACATGACAAAATGTATCTTCAATGGTACTGCTATCAAAATTTCTCTCCAATGATAAATTATTAAAGTTTTGATGGTACTCATCAGTACAACAATCAGTTTATCTCATGTTGTCATCTGTTTTTCACACCAATGGTAGTCACCAGTTTTTCACACCAATGGTAGTCACCAGTTTTTCACCCCAATGGTAGTCACCAGTTTTTGACACCAATGGTAGTCACCAGTTTTTCACACCAATGGTAGTCACCAGTTTTTCAAACCAATGGTAGTCAACAGTTTTTCACACCAATGGTAGTCACCCGTTTTTCACACCAATGGTAGTCACCAGTTTTTCAGACCAATGGTAGTCACCAATTTTTCACACCAGTGGTAGTCACCAGTTTTTCACACCAATGGTAGTCACCAGTTTTTCGCACCAATGGTAGTCACCAGTTTTTAACACCAATGGTAGTCACCAGTTTTTCATACCAATGGTAGTCACCAGTTTTTCACACCAATGGTAGTCACCAGTTTTTCACACCAATGGTAGTCACCAGTTTTTCACACCAGTGGTATTCACCAGTTTTTCACACCAATGGTAGTCACCAGTTTTTCGCACCAATGGTAGTCACCAGTTTTTCACACCAGTGGTAGTCACCAGTTTTTCACACCAGTGGTAGTCACCAGTTTTTCGTAACAAGGATTTCATCAGTTTTCCCACCATTAGTAAGCATCAGTTTGTCTTATCATTATTATATATTAATTGATTTTATCGACCATCAATGAATCAGTCAGTCAGTCAGTCAGTCAGTCAGTCAGTCAGTCAGTCAGTCAGTCAGTCAGTCAGTCAATTAATCAATCAGTCAATCAACGAATCAAAACAATCATGACATTATGAAAGTTGGTGGATGATGCCAAACATAGTAATAGGAATAAATCTGGATAAATCGAGTAAGCAGTAGACCACATTTATGAAAGGTCACATATTGAAAATGTCAAAACTCAATAGCATAGTAAATCGTTTAAGTTTGTGTAAGAAACCCAGGTTTACAAAGAACATTTGTATTCAGTGAATTAGGCAACGTAATTGCTTGCCAAATCATAGAGCCTGTCTAATATTACATGTTTTAATTAGCAAGATAAGACTCAGTGTGGATTTAGATTTCCATTCATAGAAGCCGGGTTTAGCGAGGAACACGTGTCCCATCAACCCACACAGACAATACACAGAGCGATAAGAGTTAGTGAGTGTTTCACAACTATTGTCTAACCATATCTGACATTCCAGCTATATTACGAGTGATTTATACACCGCGACGAACACGTTGCTTGGTAAACATCATATTCAGACACTTATACTCATAGAAAACCCCGGATACTCATTGTGCCATTCTATCGGACATAGTTAGAAACAAACAAATGTGACAGATAGAGAATTATCGCCGCTAGATTTATTAACTGATATGTTCCCCAGGATACCAGAGGAAGGTCGGGGGCGGACGATTAATTAAACACAAGTTTATCAGGATATTAAGCGGAAGACTCGCGACTTGTAATCTGCTCTTGAATCAATAAATGGCTGGCGTCACGTGATCTTATATACTCAGAAAATCGTTTTCATGTAATCAGGTTCAATTGTCAAACTAAACACTCGTTACCAGATATATTTGTACATAAGACAATTGAATGTTGGCGCTTGTTTTATAACTGATATGGTTTCACACTCTGATCAAACACTTGATCGCGTGGCACGTTTAAGCCATGAACTTGTCAATTAATTTACAGTTGGACAGGATGTCCTGGCGGATAAAAAAGTTAAACAGTCATCTTTCGTTAAGCCACTATACTGGAAACCAACGAGAGCTGGGGTGGATTTCAGCGTTTTAGTAAACCCATCATGGGCTCCCATAAGCAACTGTTTAGATCTTAAATGAACATATGGAAACCATGGTAACCAAAGACTATCAAAGTATGGTACACAGCATGCCATCTTGGAAGTACGCAATAACCGCAATTCGATTTGAATACCATGGTGAGTTCTGCCGAGAAACCAAATTCACGTGTCCAAATTTGTATCCATGATAATATAACAGTATATATGGGTGAATAAGTGGTAGCACAATACACAACTCGATTTGTGAATGTGTCCACCAAATGCCATATAGAAATGCCTTATATCGACGGCTTAAAACCAAACCAAACCCGCCTATAACCAAAAATGACATTTAGTGAAAAACAAGTTCAAAAGCGATTTTGGCTATAAAATCATAATATCAAGTATTAAAGTAATCTTTTAGAATTTTGCTACAAAACTTTGTCATAGTCTATGCTGGGGAATTGTGGTCATTGGACCCATCGATTGGTAAAACAAAAAGACAGAAAAGGACATCGGCAAGCCTGGTTTTAAGCCCTCGATATAAAGATTTCAAACTGCACATTTAAAACGAATTCACTCGTATTCTTAAGTCTTAATTCGTACTAATATGTATAATAATTATGTCCATTAGGAAGGAAAGACACACATATTTCGTCGATATGTTGACATGCGTTACTGTTGAATTCAGAAAGCAAGAATAATCCTATTTATGATATTGGTACCTGAACATAAACACATATGTAGATCGTTTTAGAAAATAAAAGCTAGGTTCATTCTCCTGCGTGCACATTTGGTTGTATTTTCATGCACTCCGCATCCCGATCATTTACCTTATAATAGTTTTAGAAATACAGAATTGGACTAGTTTTTCAGGTAAGGATCCATGGAACAGGGATTGAAATGTTACATCCTTGAATTCTAAGGTAATAAAGAAGAGGTATGGACACTTTTGTCTGACGCACAGCTACTAGATTAGTTCAGAAACAGATATCAGTTTATTGGGAGATTAATTCATGTTAGCGAGCCCGGTAACCCCCGATACCAATGAAGGCCTTGATTTTCCCTAATCTATGATATGACTCGAAGATTGTCTTGATATTGGCATTCATTTTTCATATATATGGGCGAGTCAATAGTGGAACTACAGCCACGGTTTAAGTCTCGTATACTAGGTATCTGTACCAAACATTTGGCTATTAATTCTAAATCATAGACTATTATATATATCAAGCGAATTTTTCTCTCTTCATTTATTCAAAATATCAAGCATTATAGAACATTTTGCTAAATTTTTATTTTTTTACTCAACCGAAAAAAACAAAAGATTTGCTATGTCTTGGACCCTAACGTCCTCTACACAGCTTATATACGGTGGTCAAGCTTGGCTCTATCTCACGACAGTCTGATTCGACATTGATTCAAACGCACGACATTATGGTTCCACTAAGTTTCTATCGCAGGACAGTCTCGTTCTTCACTGGTCCTATCATAGGGCAGTCTGGTTTGACGATGACACAGTCATACGATGGTCTAGTACGGCCATACTTCTGTCACTGAACAGACTGGTACGGCCACGGTTCTATCACACGCCGGTCTGATTCGAACATGATTCTATCATACAACATGGCGAATGAACGGGAAGACTTCGCCCAAATTTAAAATAAAACAATGACACAAATAGTTTGAGCATGGTTGGAACGAAATGGATACAGTGATTATTGAATATGGACAGAACAAAACAAGTAATCCCCAAATTTCCTTATCGTACTCAGCAGTGTTCATTATCAGTTCCTGATTCTTCGACTCTTATGAGTATTTAAGAAAATCTGACTATAAAGAAGTTGTCATGAATAGTTGAGTCTAAGCTGAAAATCAGCACGTCAGATCTGAGAATACTGTTGCTGGACCTTATTTGTCTACTGTAGTACAAATCAATCCTCGTGTCGGGAAACATCTAATAAGAAAACACTTGACTGGAGCCGTTAGGGAAGGAATTTCAAGAATATAATGCTTTTGTCCTTTGTTATGGAAAATGAGACTACGAAACCCATGGCCTCATCCGGCTTCCAAAATAAACTATGACATAAAAAAGTAATTGCCGAGCACATATCAATTATATGTGCAATGGTCCGCCAATATTTTTGAAGAAATTGTCTCAAAACCGAATTTGTATACGATGTATCCTAATTAATATTAAATAAACACTAAGACCGCAATCGAGGACAGAACCTATGATGTCCCTCCAACATATTCAAAGAACAATTTTTGATCCACTAATGTGCTTTCCCTTGTGGCTATCTGTTTAGGCAAAGTGTGTAATGAATGTATTTGATATAACAGCCACCATAATGAGTTGCTGTTGGGATTTTGGTTTACGGGCCGCTTGTCGTGAACGCACGGCACTCTAATGAGCGATCATAACACACCATATATGCATTTAATGTGGAAGAAAATCTAAAATTATTACTTTCTCGTCTCACCGCCGTGGAAAATGAAGGTACTAACATTGGAGAGATCGCCACGGTGGAGCTTGGTCGGATCTTTTTCTCTTCTACAATCATACGTTTGAATACATTCCGTGGGGAGAGATTATGCTCATTGTAACCAGGTGAAATATGCAGGATTCCACAAAACGAGTAGGTTAGTTTATGTACTCATGGAAATCGAGCCAAACTTTAGTTAAGGGTTCAGTTTAGCACTCATGGAAATCGAGCCAAACGATAATTTAAGGCTCAGTTGAAGCACTCATGGAAATAAAGTAAAAAAATATTTTCTCTTTTTTTGTCTAGGCTACTATATGACAATGGTATAAAGTCCCAGTTTGAACATTTTGATCTCTCAGAAATAGACCATGAACATTAAACACGCTCTGTTATATTGTCCATAAAAAAGGTCACAGGAAATTGACTCACAGCTGGAATCAGGACCGATATGTGCTAAAACTACATCGCAGATTTTTTTTAAGCACAAAAGTCTCACCGAAAATATTTATTGCTAAACCCAGATAACATATAATATGTGTTTATCCCGATTTCTGTCGATGCCTCATTCCAAATATATGTGGATAACTACAATGTATGGATACGGCGCAGTCAAAACAACTGGCGTCTATTGTAATTGCAACAGGTTAAGTATTTGTGACCACTACGCATACAAATGGATTTAAAGCTGTCATGAAATAACTGAGTACTTTGTTTTGGTAGTTAGCGGATGACGAATATGGCATTATTATAGGCACTAAAATACAATTCCGCGCTCTGTGTTAGACATTATCCTGTCGGATGCGGCAGATTATACTCCTGACGAACTCGAGGTATACATGATTTATCTAGTAATAAGATTGTGAGTAACGAAAGAACAAACACAAATGTTAAGAACAAAGCCTGCATGTACTGTTAAATCGTTCTGGTTCAATTGTTGTAATGACCTCTGTATTTGTACTTTATTGAGAATGTCACTGTGAGCTTCCTTAATTCAACAAATTTCAGGTTGAAGCCAATTTAACGAATCATTTTTTGATGCACATAATTTTATAAAACAAATTCCTCGCAATCTTTTCAAATGATTTTTATGGCAAAAACAAAATACATGTAGACAACGATTCAATAGACGATGCTACATTTTGATTGAGAATTTATGAATCTTAAGCGTGATCTTGGTTTTCAAATATTATTTTTCACATGTGCTTATCTGGCTAAGTGAGATTTGTTCATTGGTCTATGGAAACATTGACTGAATTCGTCACCTCCACCCACGCTCCCGTATTGGCCAAGGATTTCGCAATCGGCTTTTGGCAATACACGGACCGTGACTACGGTGCCGTCTCCTCTGCTAATACTCGGACAAACTTCAGCTGCATGTTCGCTACGAAGTGTGCCTCCGCTTTACAATTCCGAACATATCATGTTACACGTGTTTGATTTACTCTATTAGGTGTGAATTGAAAATCATTGATTCCTCTCTCATTTCCACAAAAAAATTAATTTGTTGCCGCAATACGCGTCATTTAATTTCTATATAGTTGAACTAAGCACGTTCTGTCAACTGCCTTCCAACACTGTCATCATCAGTTACTACATATGTGTCATTGAGTTACAATATAAATACCCCCACACAGAGTTAGCCTCAATCACTAATCACAGAGAAAAAAGAGGGGGAAATGTTAACTTTGGCACATCATCTGCTAAAATATCTTCATATCAGTTGTTGTTATAAGACTAATTAAAATATGGACTTATTTCATTCATACAGTTGAATAACTACAGTTTATTAACACTATTTGTGTTAAAGACAAGACAAATATACAATAATATTAACCTGTATGGCTGTAATCAAATTGTAACTTGATATAATATATCTGTTATAGTATGATATATTTAGTGCAATGTTGTGTAATTTTCAAAGCTGATGTTATCCTTATTATAATATAAAAAACTGTTTGATATGTTTACGGTTATATGTTTTATTTATGCCAACATGTTTACATTGTTGATTGTCTTATTGATTGATCGATTGACTGGTTGATTGATGGTGAAGTTGAGCTCTGGTGTGAACTAAGTGTTCCCCCTGTGACTGAAATATTAAAGGTGAACAGAAATTATCCACAAATCCCCATATTTCTTTATTAAATAATGGAATATTTTTAAGCTAATCATACATATATATTTTTTATTGTTTTGCTCGTAATATTAACACAACAAGCTGCAAACCATGCCTGTGAGATTTAATAATTGATAAAATTCAGTACTCCAAGTACACCAAACCGGATTAGTTATTGACAGTCCACAATAGAAAGTATGCTATTTGATACAAATTTGATTCACTTTAAATAAAAAGTAAAAAATACAATGAAATACCAATACATGCGTTCAGCAACCGGACCAACAGCTTCTGAGCCATATACAAATCAATACATTCTTATATTAAGTTTTAAAAAATAAAAAACATTGAAATACCAATGCATGCGTTCAGCAACCGGACCAACAGCTTCTGAGCCATATACAAATAAATACATTCTTATATTAAGTTTTAAAAAATAAAAAAAACATTGAAATACCAATGCATGTGTTCAGCAACCGGAACAACAGCTTCTGAGCCATATACAAATAAATACATTCTTATATTAAGTTTTAAAATGGACGGTCGTTAACGGATGTTGGATTTGATGAAATTGTTGGTTAAAGTGTATATATGAATAACCTAATACATCAGTTCATTTACACCCAAGATTATTTGCTGTTTTCCACTCTTGATACCCCAAAGAACATAATTATTTTTGACAGAAGTCATAATTGCCTAGCTTTTATTATGTCTTAAACGCCTAATTACCCTTGCCACACGTGAAGGAAAACATCCCAAAACAAATCAAATGTATTATTATCAGGATTCTTTGTAATTTGAAAATATTAAAGCGAAATTGTAAATTACTATTTCAAGGATATGGCTTTATAACACGTAAACAGCTCTTTATCTAACGTCTTGAGTGCATCACGGGTAGACAGTTCTTCGTATCATCTACAAAGACAGGTGCTTTAATCCCAAATCATTACAGCATCACATACAGACTTTGTCAAAAATCACGACGGCAAGACGCTTAGAAGAGTGTATTTGTCAAAAGTATGGATTGCACAGCTGATAGAAAATTATACTTGTCAAAAGTCTTAGTAGCATCTCATATAGATATCTGTCTTTATCAAAAGTTTCCCCAACACCACAGAGACAATTGTCTTTTGCACAGCAGTCTTTACTTAGCATTGGAAGAAGATTAACTTTCCAACATAGTGAAAACACGTCACATCTTGGTTTTGCTAGTGCATGTTATTATTGGAATACACCGTCGTCATATAAGTGAAATACCCTTAATCACGGCGTAAAACACCAATCAATCATTCAATTGGTTGGCATCTAAGTTCTTTGTTATATAGCATCACAAATAGACGGTTATCTTTGTCAAAATTCTAAGCAGCATTATATATAGATAATTGTCTTTTGTCAAAAGTCTCGAGAACACAACCCATAGATAGGTGTCTTTGTTGCAAGACTCGACGGCATCACATGTCTTTGTGAAAGGTCTCGTCAGCATCACTCAGACATAATTGACTTTCAAGTCTCGATAGCATCAAATACGATGTAGAGAGAATTGCCTTTGTCAGAGAGAATTGAATTAATGTACAAGCTCACCAGGCATCACACCCTGGCAACTGTTGAGGTTTTATGGGGTTAGAGAGTTGGATCCCACCTAGTATTTATCCGTTGCCACATGTGTTAGATGAATAGAAAGCAGTTGAAGAAGTCTTATTAATTTAAAAAAAATATCGGATAACCAGGTGAAACGTATATACCGTGTATTTAAATTCCCACACAACCCTGTATGTGTATAACAAACAATATATTTACATGATATGTCACATTTATAACTAATATATACTCAGTCAACAAAGAAACTTCTTACAAAAATTTCTAAATATTTTCTTGAAATGTAATACAAGAGATATTATTATTAGAGGTAAATGCGTTGTCAAAGACATCGTGACACACAGCAGCTCGGACGTGCACAAGCATGCAGTTCGTGCGAGCATACATCTAGGATAAATCATGTTTCCTTGTGTTCCTAGTCACGTGACCTTATGAGATACGGGCAATTGAGCCCACGTTAGCACAGTAGAGTGACATCTCGTTCTGACAGTAAATTATCCGTTGATTTGCAATGCCAGGACTGTCAAACATTCAACGTGAATGTGCAATTGGCATGCTGAATACAGGAACGTCGGTCACTGACGTTGCCAGGGCTATGGGATGTAGTCGACGGACTATCCATGATCTTCGGACACGTCTCCAACAAACTGGCACCTCAGCAGACCGACCTC
>JAQQZZ010039416.1:0-10449 GCA_030265115.1 Mopalia vespertina | reverse complement strand
CTTGCTAAGGTCGAGGAAAACGGTTATGCTATAATTTCTGTTTTCTTTAGCCTTAGCCAGTACTTCATAGAGAGACAATACAGCATGTACATATAAACGATTATCCTTAGTTCCTTAGAAAGTATTATTATAACTCGGAGAAAGTGCATTTGGGTCAAAAAACGATCTAATGTTGGACTAGAAAAAATAATGACGACGATTAAAAGAAGAGAAAGTGATCGGGACTCTTGGTCATTCAACCCGTTGTCAACCATGTAAATCCGTCAAAGATATGTTAATGCTTGTCTGCTTTCATTCACAAATCAGATAAATTAATATTTCGATTATTCTTTTAGACCTCAAAAACTGCGAAAATCAAGCAAATAGTATATATCATTATTTTTGGTTAATTTGGTCATTGTGGACGTGAATGGATTCAATTATACTTGTTTTTCCGCCTAACTGACATTGAATATCAATAGAGAAGACGTGAATGCTCGTTCTTATATAGTCACATTTCGTATATGTCAAATATTTATATGTTTTTGTGGACCTTTAAAACAACCAAAAAAATCGTGAGCTCATGAGCTATAGATCACCATAGTAATGTACATGCGCATTTGCAACTGTCAAGATCACCAGTTTTCCGGACTCTTTACGGAACCGGACGAATGAGAACGATACCGAGTACCTGATTTTATGTGGATTGGGCCTGGATAAGGCCGAGCTTCATATCCCTGTGTATTGTAGTCCAAGCTTGTACGAACGAAAACCCGACTAACCTTCCCGCTTAGAATCGTGTAGAGCTTTTGAAAGTGTAGCTGTGCCAATGGCTATGACACATACTTATATTAAGTAAAGAGAAGTTATTCTCGTATTTACCCCTTTGTCACACTGACATGAGCTGTCCATGTGTTTCCTACTTAGTTAATCGAACATTCTTAAAATGTCGTCGCCCTCTGGCTAAAGGCAGTTTGTTTGAAGAGTATCCATGCTGTCCTTTCTTAGCACTAATGCAAAATTAACTTTCCAACATTATGGAAACGCTTCACATCTTGGTTGTGCTAGTGTCAATTATTGTTGGAATTCACCGCCGTCATATAAGTATAATTCCCTTAAGCACGGCGTAAAACATCAATCAATCTTTTAAAATGCGCGCTTCTAAAATAATGACAAACTTTATAACGTTTTGCACTTAACCCTTTTTAACTTCATTTAACATGAAGTACATTTCTATGGTTTCAATATAAGGCGGATAAGCGTTAATTTCATTTATCAGTGATTGATTTATTTTGCTATATATAGACACAGTTGTAAATATAATCGTGGTAACCTACAGTATATGAATCATTTCTCAAATGTCTAAATCAATTATATATAATAACTGAGTGAGCCAGATACTGAGACAATGACAATTGTTTTTCTGATTTATAGACCATGTTGTAAATATCTTTATAGAATAGACTTAACTTTGCTCACTTTTTTTTCAATGATATAAATTAATTATATATAAAAACTATATGCGCCAGATAAAACACAATTAAATTTTATTATATCATTAGCAATTGTAACCGACGAGCCTTTATTGGTTAGACGTTTGATTATTTTTTTTATCAACATATTTTAATTATGATACATATCAGAAAGAAATATATGAGAAATAAAGTATTTGTTGGGTTCCTCATCTTGCCCGGAGGCTAACTGAATATCATCATTCACCAGCATTTATCATATCGGCCTACTTCCCGGCCGATATAATTGCCAATGAGCAATGTCACGCTGGAAGCTAAATTCATTCCAATTTATCATCTTTATATCTCTATTATTTTAAATAATTTAGTTCAGTTCTCATTAGGAATTGTAATCTGTTTTGGGTGTTCTTATGAAGTTTATACAATATGTTATTTTCTAACCGAAAATGGTGCCTACATAAAGATCGCTCTCCATAAAATAAAAGACGTTTATCACTTTCTCGATATGGTTTTGTCAATATACGTAATCTTTTGCAATTTATTTTCCATTACTGAGGATCTTGATTCAGTTACGCTCATATATTATTGTATTTGTAGACTACAGTGGTAAACCAGGACAAAGTTCATTTTGGATGGGGTCCGATTTATTTATTAGGACCAAAGCACAACGTTTAAAATTTTAGAGGAGCGATGCTGGTCCCGTTGGTCAGATTATATAAATTAGAACGATAGAAAGTGGAAGTTTTTTGTTTGTTTGGTGCATCTAAGTCTTTTTTTTTTCATATTAATGTTTTGAAAATTTATGTTTTTTTCTCAAATGAGATCGCTTCCATTTTCCATAATGTTTGTCCGTATTTATCATTTGTTTGGTCAGGCAATCGAACAAGTCGTATTTCGAGGCTAAATATAATTATATAAGCCTCAGAAATCAATAAAATTTTTAGTATATACAAATTCTGTGTTCTCTCTTTCAACACCGAAAACTCAACATTTATATATCTGAGCTTTTGGTTACAATATTAAGGCTTTTCCAACGTATCATTTGCTATTTTTGGTCAATAAACGGAAAGAGAAAAGTTTAATGTTTCAAAACGATGCATGCCTTGCTCCGATACGCCTCATCACAGTAAACGATATATGGTAATGTGTAAATGCGTATGATGCCTCTTGGCTTGTGGTGCGACTGGCTGGAGGAAGCTTCATGTTGCCTTGGTGCTTTTAGAGCTAAAGGGGAACAGGAAGCCGATACGTCCTGGTATTGTCCTGTATTTGTCCCGTCTTGTCTTTGTTTGTTGCCAGTGTTATCGAGGGTTGTTTCCTTCACCCATTGGGCTGGCACGTCGTCATAAAAGTGAAATACCCTTGAAGTACGACGTTAAACCCCAATCAAACAAAGAAACAAACTTGGCTTGTGGTTAATTGTCTGTAGGTTGGTATTTGCAGAAAATATTAAAACAAGCTGAATGTGTTTATTCTCAAGCGACTAATATGTTGAGTAATTAGTTAAATTACGAAAAAACTAAAAACTAAAATATTATATTAAATTTAAATTACAACTGATTTCTTTGAATATGTAACCAGGCATATATCTTGATAAAATTGACCCCATCCTCTGCTTCATTTTAAGCATATATAATACAAAAACAAAACAACCCCTTGGGCAAATGGGAGTATGTTTAGAGCCCGATCACACTGTCTTTACCGTGCACTGGAGGAACATTAATTTTAAAACAGAAAAAAAACACTGCACATTTTGTTCTTAATTTAGTGTGGCTATTTACTAATACTAATATTGACTGTGTCGTAAAGTGACGCAATTAATTTCACGACAATCAAAATTGATTGTTATTGAGAACGGCCAATGTTCTTATCGCATCTGTAAATTAAAAAGCACCGCATCTATTTATTGAAATTATTAGATACATTGGAGCCTTTAATGGCCATTATCAAAAATAAAAAGATAAGAAATAGTTTTTTACAGAAAGAGTTTCTCTAATCAGTCTTTTAATGGGGTGTATGATTTATCCGCATGAATAAAATTACATTTAGGACTCAGATTTAAAAAAATGACATTAAAAAAGTTTGAAATTGAGGAATATCGATTAGATCGCTGAGATTGGCTGATTCACCTATGATTGGTTATTATACAGTTAGGTTTTTTTACCGTTTTTTCGCTCATGAAAAATCAAGATTTCATTCTAACGATCTCCAGATAGGGAGTCTAATCAAACATTTTCTGTCCATATTATGATTGACTAACTTATACAGTTTAACAGAAATATTTCTGATGTGTTCAAACAAAAATGTTTGTAACGTCAGCATCCTTTCATTGCAGCTTATCCCGGGATAAAAAAAACTTAATAAACCCATTATTTTTGTTGTTAGTCAACATGATCAGTTCCACTATATTTATGATTCGTAATGACATCCATAGTACGCCAACGTTTGGCAGCTAATCTCAGGACAAACCTTCAAAATAAAAACATTATTTTTGTTTATTTATTGTATTTGTTAGTCACCATCCTTTTATTGTATCGAATCCCAGGTTAAAAATTTAATAAAATCCTTATTTTTGTTAGTGAGCATAATCAGTTTCCCTCTATTTATGATTCATAATGACATCCATAGTACCCTAATGGTTTGCAGCTAATCCCATACAGAAAAAACCCTTAAAGAATTATTTTTTTTGATTTGATTTTAGTCAACATGATCAATTTAACTATGTATTTATTGGTATGACATCTACTGTACTCTTACGGCCATACACAGTTAACACATTCTGTAACATCTAAAAGAAAACGTTTATAAGGAATATTCTTCCTATAAAACACCGGGGGGTTGGCAGGGCGCTTTCTAAACGCCCTGGGGCTAGTTGCTCGAAAGGCTATCAGTCGTCATATCCCATAGATTGAAAGGAATGGGAGATGTAATTTGTCGCGGAGGCAAGGGTTATTTTAACAATATTTAACAGGGCCAGGGAAATTTATCATAAAAAGCGTTATAGAATTGTTTCTATAATGTTTTTGAGGAATTTGTTTTACAGTGTATATATTCAATAACGATGGCGGGTAAAGACTTCTATCGTTCATAAAATAACAGAAAAGGGTTGTTACAGGTGTACGGTTTAGTTTGTTTGTTTGATTATGTTTTTACGATGTATACTAACGGTTATTTCACTCTTTTGACGGTGCGTCAGTTAAACGGACAAAGAAAGCCATCATCCTAGACGTCATTTCATGGGAATTTTCACAAAACATGAGAGATCCCCAAAGAAAGCCAAAGACAGCAGGTTGGCTTCGTGTTGCCCCTTAGCTCTGGTGACAGCAGGTTTGGCTTCGTGTTGCCCCTTAGCTCTGGTGACAGCAGGTTGGCTTCGTGTTGCCCCTTAGCTCTGGTGACAGCAGGTTGGCTTCGTGTTGCCCCTTAGCTCTGGCGACAGCAGGTTGGCTTCGTGTTGCCCCTTAGCTCTGGCGACAGCAGGTTGGCTTCGTGTTGCCCCTTAGCTCTGGTGACAGCAGGTTGGCTTCGTGTTGCCCCTTAGCTCTGATGGCAGCAGGGCAACAGAAAACTCACAACAACAACCCGCACTGACACTTTGATATCAGGAGTTGAATCACAGAGAGTATCTGGGCAAAATAAAAGTATATCGAAAATAGTGGGGTCAACAAAATGCATGATTAACATCCTTAAAACCATTCTCAGCTTGCGGTCCATATTGAGATTTGGTTTAATATACTACCTGTATATTCCCAATGTTTCATTTCCCGTTTTGAAACGGAGATAACTTAAGATTACCAGAGATTGTGAACAGTAACTTTGAATTCTGGATCCTTTGAATGAAATAATAGATTTGAAAATATATTAGTCTACGTTTTGGGAAATAGGCATAATGCTATTTTCTGTTTGGATTCCTTCAAGAGGGAAGTTTCTTATTTTGCCATGGTGACTTCTAACATGTGTGAATATAAATCGTCTAACATTGGTAAAAATCGCTTTTCTAAAGACTGGAGGCGATTGTGTATCCAAAACATTGACAGGGAAGTCTGGCAGTCTGAAGAAACTTTGTCTAAATTAAAATCGGAGGAACTCACAAATCATTGACGCCCATCACTGCCACAGACAAAGTGACCAATGGAATTAGACGGAATTGTCTGACCTCCGTATCGATCCGCCGGCATGAAGAGTGAATGCTTCGCGGAGTTCAATGGCGGTAATCAGTGCTTAAACATGGCGGCTACAGAATCTCGTCTGCTCGTTATCTAATTTGTTGGTTGTTCTCTTAAACTATTCAAATTAATCACATGTTACAGCAGTTTGAAGCGGTCCTTCTTGAATGACTACACAGTTTGTGTTTAGAGAAATGCTACAATTACAGGAGGCTGAGATCAGCAAAATGCTGATCGATCGCCCATTTATCACAACGTAGCCTGCGGTAAACAACCCTTATATTCAATGTGTGTTATCAACTGAGAGACAGCAGATTCTCCGTATCTTTTAAAGATATTTAAATGGAGTCAGATGAATATAAATCTAGTTCTCTGCCCAGCATTTTCCGATAGTTAAAGGCTCATTAGAGAGTTGATGACCGCAAAGAAACCGGGTGAATTGAATACAGACGGGTTGAATTGACTAGGAACAAATTCAGTGATGTCCATCATTTAATCCTTTCAGCGGAAGGTTGGTCAAATCCCAAAGCATATAAAATATATTTTCAGACATTTGTACTACAATCACAGGCTGGTCAGGGCAGCTAAGGCCCAACGATTTTTCTTCGTCATTCATGGACTAGATACAATGCTTTCTATTTGGATATCAGAGATGCAACACTCAAGCTAACGTATTAAGGTGTCCTACTCCCTCGATGTAGAAGAACAGACAGAAGCTGTGCATCTACGAATTTTGTTATATTTGACTGATCTCGTGTCATTGTAGTGCCAAAAAAAACAAAACAATGAAAGTTTGTTTTACACAGCTTTGATAACCAGATTGCTACTTTTCTTTCCCTGTAGTGCCAAAAAGAAAAACAACGAACATTTGTTTTAAACAGCTTTGGTAGCTTAACAAAACCACGAACTGCCTAAAATTGTATAATTGTACCGCTTTATAAAAGAATTAAACAGATGAAGAAATGGCTACGAACAAATTGTCAAGAACAACAAAACAGACATCATCCGAGCAAACTCTAGGCGGGTCAAGTCGTGTGACCTCATCCCTTAAAAAGCCAGGTATGACGTCATCGAGTGAACATGTTACAAGTGCAACGAGTCATTCATTGGCTAATTTAAAATTGGATGATATGACGTCACAGAGAAAGGACAGAGACGGAAGAGTGACAGGCACCACTTCTACCATTTCTAAAGAGCTTAAAGTTTCCAAAAAAGACGAAACCTCTCGCAAAATATCAAGTCAAACTGTCCATGGAAGTGGTATGCAGACTGCAAATCGACCGGTTACCGGAAGTCAGGGTAAAGTAGAACCGAAAACTGTAGCTGGAGGACAAAGGTTGAGTACTTTTTCAAGTAAAATTCCTTCGAAAACCACAGTATCGTCGACGCATAAAGAAACAAGAAAAACAGAAAACCGATTTGAAAGCTCGCTCAAGTCACAGACGGTTACAGCTCCAGGAGCCAAACCAAAGTCTTCCGCTTCATTTGAACCAATCAGGAGTCAGACAGTTAAGAGTTCAGAAGTCAAGTCAAGTTCTTCCAGCTCATTTAAACCAATCAGGACTCAAGTCGTCACCAGGACTGAAGTTAAATCGAGCTCCCGTAAATAATTTCAACCAATCAAAATCTCGTAAAGCTCCGAAGATAGATGTTTTTGGTTAACGGAAAAATGTACGTATTATAATTAAAGACTTCCGAAATTCCAAAGAAAGATTGGTGATGCCCTTCGCAATGCGTCATCGTACGAAAATAATTGGGTTTACGCCGAATGACTGAGAAGGACCTGCAAATTATGTACCATTTAAACCAATCCTTGAAGCTTTTGTAGAAGGCAATGCCAGCAGCAAAAATAACGCAATGGTCCGTCAGTATCTGGAATGAATTGAGCAAGAAAAAGCCATGAAAAATCTGAACGTTGGAAAGTCGTTTCCACCAGCTTCGTTAACTTGCAGTAGTCATCAAAATTTTCAAATGTTACAAACGTAACTATTATTTATACTGTTATCCATTGTTCTTCCATACGTTGATCTCTTCGTGTCCCTCTAGTTCAGGGGAGTGTGTTCGGAGTTTAGTCGTGTTTACTTAGCACTGTAGGAAATTTATTTTCCCAAATGAAAAAAAAAATTTAAGGAAGGGAAAACTAATAAGGCCTTTATTGCTTGCGTTAAACCTTGTTAGCCAAACCTATGGATGCCCAATTTTTATTTAACTGAACTGTAGACTGATAGGAGAATACAGTGTTTGAATACTTGTTTCATCAGATCGATGACTGTGGCAAAGTTTGACCAAAGCTGTACACCACAGTACATAGTATATGTACTATATACATCATCAGGTTACACACTGAACGTTCAGTTGGAAATAACAGGAATCTGTCAAGAATATTCTTTCTTCCAAAAACGTTATTATTTTCGTTTCGTGAATGACTATTTTGCAAAAATTCTTAACAGGGAGGTAATTAATTATCTTTAGCATATTCAGAACATGAGGGTCATTATATGCCGATGTATTTAACCATACTGCATACGCCTAGAAGATTTATAAACTGTCTTGGCGCATTGAAAGTATTCCATGTGGGATATTAATTACATCTTGTTTTTGTTCCTTAGATACTTTCCCCTCTTTTAACATTCCATGGTGCCAATGTATTTACCCATACTTCATATGCCTATTTTTTTTTTGCGAAGGTTTATGAATTATCTTGACGCTTTGAAACTATTCCATGCAGGTGAGATATTAATTACATCAGAGTATATTCATTCTGTTTTTGTTCCTTAGATACTTTTCCCCTCTTTTACAATTCCATGGTGCCAATGTATTTACCCATACTGCATAGGCCTACTGATTTTGCGAAGATTTATAAATGTCTGCGCTTTGAAAGTAATCCAGGGTGTGTTTTTTTCTATTTTTGTCCCTCAGACATTTCTCTTCTAAAAATTCCATGGTTGGAGGCCCCCGCCGTCATCTAAGTGAAATACCCTTGACGGCCAATCACCCAATAAATCTTTGGAGCTTTAAATTTTGAAAATATTTTAGCAAATGTAAAATATTCAAAAGAAATATCTTTCGAAGGGTTACGATCGTTAAAGGTACGGTAATTGAAATGAATCGTTGATTGAACATGAACAAATTGACGATGAACATTCGCTTCAAGCTGTTAGAGACGTTTAAACACTTTCTAGTGATTTGGCTATATATAAACTATGAACGACTGTTAATCGATATTTTACAAGACATAATTTGTCAGCATTTGTGTTTTGAACTGTGTGCTATAAACTGTTGTGATTTTAACATATGTATGGAGGGGCAAACAATATGAAATTTGCTCACTGTTTTATCAAAGAATATTAATAAAATCATACAAAAATTGAGATTTAAGATTTCTGATTGTTTTCCCTTAACACACAACGAATTTTACGAATATCAATTAAATATGAATTATGAATGATGGGCAATTTGTAGGGATAGTTTGATAACCTATCATCTGTATTTTTTTAAATTTAGGTTAATCAAGCACAATGAATGTATAGTGCAATGAGTCCAGGGGTGAAACAAATCCATTTCTTTTTCTTGTGAACTCTTGACCAGTTTTCTAGTCAGTTTGGGACACGCTCATGATCTCAAATATGTTTGGATAGGCCATATTTGCTTGTCTGTTTAGCTTACTATGCCATCCTTCTGAGTGGTTAGTTGTCCTGGCCCTCTCGGTCTCAAAATGGTTCCACATATCAACCTGAAAGCTGCCCTTTATCCAGGTCTCTGTCACATATTCCGCAAATAAACTAAGTGATGCGGACTTTGGTGCATTTTTCTAGGGCTTCAAACCACAAGATGACTGGTACAAGAGGCAGAGCGACAGCGTCACACAGGTCGTTAGTTAGTTGTCTTCGTCGTTCTGGGTCCGGTTGTTCAAAGCCCCGTTAACACTAACACCCTCGACGTCACGTACAGAAAAAAAGAAGAAAAAAAATACAGGATAGAACAATCGCTAGACGTAGTACAAACAGATCAGCTTCATGTTGCCTTGTAGCTCTGAGAGCACTAGGGTAACTGAATTTTGTTTGTTTGGGGTTAAATGTCGTACTCAAGGGTATTTCACTTATAGGACGACTGATTGTCCCCTTCACACTGTTCCTTGCCTAATTAGGGTCGCAAACCTCGTAAAAACCACCCTCGCGATTGCCGGAGCCACAACGTGTGACTCGCTCATATATCTGATGGTAGACAGATGGACTCGATCCTGTGAACAGTACATTGAAGTAGGATTTGTAAGCGCACTCGCTAACCACTAAGCCACGGCCTCCCAGGGTAACAGGAAGCTTCTTCTCAATGGCCCGAAGCACCACTGAGTAATCAAGATGTAAAACAGAAACATTTCCACAGATATAGACATGACGTCATGTTTAGGTTACGCGACTTTCCTCGTTTTAAAAACGCGACCTTTGACTGTAGGAAATTACCAGACACAAAGCGGAAGTCTTGGCGACGACTTCCAACTGTTCGTAAAGGATGTGCTGAACGAACACAAACTGTTGAAGACTTTGTTGTTTAACGTAGAAGTCCGTGTAATCACAAGGGTACGGATTGTCTATTCCACACGGTTCCCTGCATTAATACAGTGCAAAACCAGGAGTAGACCCTAAAAAACTACTCTGCGATTTCGAGACTCTCTATTAAACGGGGACGATAGAGGGACTCGACCAGTGTGCGGTACATCGATGTAGCCCGTCATTAAATTTTTGTTTGTTTGTTTGTGGTTTAACGTCGTACTCAAGGGTATTTCATTTATATGACGACGGATTGTCCACTTCACACTGCTCCTTGCCTTATTA
>JAQQZZ010039405.1:0-10450 GCA_030265115.1 Mopalia vespertina | reverse complement strand
TTATTGATGCTAAGGTACGAGAGCGAAGGTCTGTACCATATCGCTGCTTGACAAGCTTGGGAAGTTCTGGATGGATTTATCGAAGCCATGTAAGAATTATAACGTTCTCCATTGTGGGTGTGACGTCCTCGTCTTCTAAGACAGGCGCGTCGTGGTGAGAAATCCCACCATCACATTTCAGTAGATTGTCTTCAGTAAATGCGACTAGACGTTGATATAAATCTTCGGGTCTTTCGTTTTGCTCTAGCTTAATGTTGACAAAATCGATAAGATGAGCTCCTGTTGATTGGAAGCCATAATGAAGTCGAATAACCTGCCAAATATGATCAATTGAAGTGGAATTCTTCACAATTGTGTTTCGTGACACTATGGGACAATAATTAACAATTTGGCCGAGGAGCAGCAAATTATTGCAGGTTGAAACCCGTCCGGGATTCTGACCCAAAACAAAAACACTGTTAATCTTCACTTTCTAAAAGACACAAAAATTATTCAACACGTATCATATCCAAGAGGAGCACCTCACGATTCTTAATCTGTAACGCTAATGATTTACATTAACACTTGGTTTACTCAGCTGAGACATATAGCCTCACAAATAAAAATGGTCTTTAGACATCAAGTACTAAATTAAAACAAAATAATTATATTTATTATTTTGTAAGTACAAATAAGAACCAAACATTAGACAATTTTTTCTCACATTGACAAAGGTGATCACCTCACATTGAACGTATCGAAATAAAAAACGCGGACGTTTTCGGAAACAACGGGTTATTATTCCGCAAAAAACAACGTTCTCGGTCTGTATTTTGACAGTAGATTAATTTTCTGCAAGGAGACAAGTAACTTAGCTTGGCCATGCATGTCACTATCCATTATCAACACCAATTTTTTCCATGCTGTTTTCATATTAATTTGAAGTACTTATGAGCTATTTTCATAAAAACATGTATATAACGGTAAAGACAACTTCCGACACATTCTGTCAAATACATCCAAAATATCAAATGAAAAAAGAAATGTATATGGATAACACTAATTCTTATCAATTTTCCAACCACTTAGATACTTTTATTTCTACATACAGTTTGGACGCTTCTGCAAAAATAAAGTCCATTTGTCTTCAGCGTTAGAAAGGCAAAACTATATGAAAAAATATTATATTACGTGGTTATTTTGATGTTTTGTAAGAATTTAAATCATAGTAGAGAATTTTTTTCACATTGATGTACCCTGTTGCAAAAGAAATTTGTCTTTACCGTTATTGTAATTTTGTAATCTCTGTATAGCTCCATCTTAATATATATAGCTCAGTCGGTAGAGTGATGGGTCTGTAACCCACAGGTCCCGGATTCGAATCTCGGTGGAGGCAACCAATTTTTTTTATCTCTTCATTAATTCAAAATATAGATATATATTTTTTGAATAAATGAAGAGATAAAATTTAGCTTGCCTCTACCGGGATTCGAATCCGGGATATTAGTATTGATTGATTATTGATTGATTGATTGAGGTTTAACGCCGTACTCAAAGTTATTTCATTGATTTGGCGGCGTGCCAGCCCAATGGGCGAAGTAAACATTCATACCCTGGTAGAGATATTTTTGCCTGGTTGAAATCATTTCTACCCAGGAATTATTATAAATACCTGGGTAGAAATATAAATACTCATGTGGAAATATTTATACCGGGGTATAAATATTAACACAAATATTAATACTTTGTAGAAATATTTCTACTTGAACAGCAATATTGATACCTAGGTTATATTAGAGATCGAGAGACAAAAACCCAATGATGTAAGTGGTATAAAATCCAGTACCTTTGTGAAAACGAATCTGCCCCGGTAGAAACTTATCTACCCCGGCAGTAATATTTCTAGACCAAGTATTAATATTGTTTTTCCTAGGAATAAATATTAAAACCCAGGTGGTAAAATAAATACCCAGACACAAATGTTTCCACCCAGGTATAGAAAAAAGTCTACCTGTGTAGAAATATTAATACTTTTACTACCTGGGTAAATTTTTGGACCTAATTATTATTATTAAACTCCGGGAGAAATATTAACACCTGGTGACCTGGATATATTTTTATATCACCTGGGTATAAATACTTTTACTCTGGTAGACATATTTCGACTTGGGTATACAAATGAGAAGAAATTAAACATAATTGGGAAAACACAAAGAGGCATAGTCCTCATCAGCCACAGTAATTGAGTGGATAACGTAAATGTTCGTCTTGAATTATGTCAATGCCTGGCATTTTTTATCCACCATGTATTTAATCTCTTGTGAAACTCTAGTGTTAAGTCGCTTTACATCTTTTGACGGTACTACCGTAAACATATTTATATATAATAACCAAAAGGTCTCGGGTAGGAGTTGACCTGACCGTTGGAGGCAAGCAAAATTTTCTCTCTTCATTTATTCAATATATATTCTGAATGAGTGAAGATACAAATTTGCTTGCCTCCACCGGGAGCCGAGCCTGGGGCCTTTGGGTTTCAGGCCCAACACTCTATTCAATATATAGAAGTGTTGTGATACTTCAGCATATACTACGTAAATATTCAAACAAAATAGTTTACACCAAAGTACAAAACTTTTATGATTTGGTGGTTAGGAAAGGCTGTCGTTCTAAATTTATGAAAATATATTTTGCTTTTTGCTGAGAAATTAGATGTTTGAATGCTTAGGAACGCCTTCGGTCCAAATAACCTTTCAGGACAGAAATGCTATCACTTGTTTATGGTGTTGAATAAATCTTGCACATCTACGCATCATGTATTTTCTTTCGTCCAAAGAAATGAGAACTTCTTCATCTATCTATAACAGGCAAGGAGGCGGCCTTGTTCATTATAAATTGACGCCCAGGGAGGGGGTACTGTATCTCTTATATGATATCAAAACAAATTGGTGGTTGACACTAAATATTGGCTTGGGAGATTCTTTATCTATCTAAAAAAAAATATAGCGCAATTATTTTACAATTCAACCAGAAAATTAAAAAGTCTGTGTAAGAATATCACTTAAAGCAACTCGCAAGTACCACCGGCCGTCACTGACGCGGAACGCAGTTAGGAGGGTGCGAGACGTTTTGGTCACGCGCAAGTAAATCTGTACTGTTAACTGGGAGGAGCAGTCTTAAGTGTGAATTCAAAAAATAACATAATACACTACCCGTCGGAAGTGTTGTACGAAATTAACGGTATTGTTTGGTTTACTATACAGAAACGTCACGAATGTGTACTGAACGTTGAAAAGGAAGCTGTCAGCTGGTTGGCCGATGGAATCTAGCCCTTTCAGTTCTTTGAGATGAAGAGTGAGATGGAGAACGTATAAAAGGCCGACAGATTCTTTAATGTTACATCAAATCAACAGAGAAGAAGCAGTGAGCAGTTTTGGATTCGTTGCACTCTACCACAGTTTTACTGAAAGGAAACTGTAAGTATTCGTATACGTTTAAAGGTTTAAAGTAGCCGCAATACTTTTTTAAATGCACCGAAAAAATTGTAGTGTCGTTTTCTAAACTTATTACTGAAGGTTTATATATTTTGTGACATAGCAAGCACTTCCCATGTTAGGGTTGTGTTAGTCTGGTTATTGTGTGTGGGAATACATGACAGTGAAATACCATACAAGCACGGCGTTACACACCAACTAAACGGAGGTTGGTCTGTCCAGTCAATATAATGTAAAACACGTGTAGTTTATTGTCATTTATTATTCATTTTAATTTGTATGGTAGTTTGGCCTAACTAAACACCTGGGTCTCCAGTGTGTGGAATTGAATTGGGTGCACGTTACTCCAACTGATGTTTAACAATCAGCCGCTGACATGTACGGCGGTGGTGTTGTAGACATTCAACGTATCTTTGCTTCTTGATGTTATAGTTGGCACGACTTTATAACAATTACTGGCGGAAAGAGATACATTTTCTCCTTACACTGCTTGGTTTATCAGGAATCTTGTTAGAACAACACGCGCACTTTAGTGTTTTTTATCCGTCCCCTGTATTCCATCTAGCTCATAATTCACCAGACCTCAATAACGAATTTGTTCAATTCAGAGAGAATATATTTTTTTGTTGTTGTTAGTTTCTAAGACTTTTCCTATATAAATAATTCGTTGAATGGCATTTACTTCGGCTTGTTACAACACGATGTGAGCTAAATGCATATGTCCCATGGCAGCATAACGTTTCCATACATTTGTCTGTGTTACAGAAGAGCTCTCATCATGAAGCTGGCTATTACTTTACTAGCCGGGGTTTTCCTGTTCAGTGTCTGTGACGTCACAGTGGAATCCGCTGCTCTTAAAACGTTTGGTAAGTTTTAGAAATCCGTGGGTATACATACGCCCCTCATTTATTTGTGGTAACCCGTTTAAACGACACTGTAAAGGAATTAAATAATTTGCCTCACACTAAAACTGGTTTAAGTATATTGTATTACCCACATATTGAGGCGTTTTTTCTGCCGTCCACTCTCTTGCCCAAAGCTGACGATGGACATGTGATTTCTGTGCCCCGGTACACCATCTGAACTAAGCCGCAACAAGTGGATTTGTTGTGGCGTCGTACATCATAAAATTTCGCCTTATTGTTCATGATGTTATTCTTCTATGTGCCTACAGGAACCAATTCCACAAAACATTTTCTAAATAAAGTCAGAATGCTAAATTTTGGATTTTTGCCACCTGACTTACATTAGTTTACAGTGATACATTTAATTATTAAATGCTATCATTATTATAATAGTGCAAAAATATTAAATGTTCAAATTCAAAACTGACAAATTCAAAGGCCCTTAAACATATTGACGTTAAAATGTTTTGTGGAATTGGTCCCAGCCTTGCCATTGTTTTTGTCTCGGTTCGAAGGCTAGCTAGTTACTGAATACACTAGGCTGGCATGCCGTCGTACAAGGGAAATAACCCTAATCGCACTAAGAAGTAAAACTCTTACCGATCCGTATATCTTAGGATCTGACGGGAAATCGTGAAACTCACCTATTATGAAAGCGCAAATTTGTTGATGTATTTTTACTGTCGCCGTGCAGAGAAGCACTCAAGTAATATGTGATCACCTCCTAAAAACACAAGAAGAATGTTAAATATTCGATCCAAGTCTTTCGGATCAGTTGCTGATAGTAATTTTAATTATCGGACCTGGTCAGTAGCATGGTCGAAGACACGACATTTTTTAACATCTCAAACGCGCATATTTCTTATCGTGACTTCCTGGTAAAATAGTAATGGCGCGGGTTTATCCCAAAGTTGCAGTCTGCGTTGAAAAGCTAGATAGTACTTGATGGCTACAAATGCTATTTTTTTTATGGTGTCAGAACAATTTGTTAGTTTCTGGTCGGAAATATATATTCATAACATCATATGTGTTGTTAAGCCTAACTAACACAATTAATGCATCGAACGATAAAATTGAATCATTTATTTGCTTTTACTCCAAACTCGACGTTTATAACAACTTCCTGTGTATGATAATATACCCTGATAAAGCCACACATTTTCCAACCACACTATTGAACCTGACATATTCCATTCTGTTCATGGTATGTTCTAGTGAAAATATATCATTTGTGCATAAAATAAGGCACACTGGGCATCATGACTTATAAATGTGTATTTGGGCAATTCTTTTATTCAGTTAATATCCATATCTACGTTGCTTAACATTCATTTTATGTTATTCTTTTGTGAATGTGGTATTACATTAAATAATACAAAAAAATGTGCAAAAAAGTAGAAAGAGAGATGTAATCTAGAGAGTCGCTTTATGGACTGTGTGTGGTTGGAAGGAGCTTCCGGTTACCCTGGTGCCTTCAGTGCTAAGGGGCAACACGAGACAGATCTCTTTGATACAGTCACTAAATGACAATATCACACTTTTTGACATATTTTTTCAAAAGCATACTTTTAATATTGAAGTTGAAATAGCTAAAAAAAACAATTATGAAAAATATTATTGTTAACCATTACCATTAGCCACAGCTGTCCGAATATCGAATATATCAAGTAAGATCATGGTTTAATATAGAACAATGCAAATTAGAACCTAAAATAGACAGACTCGCCATGTAGACGACATCAAATACTTACCACACCTCGTGCAAGATCAGATTTGAAAACCCAAATATGATTACATGTAGATTTTTGTTACAAATGACTTCAAATGAAGCATTTTCCAAGGTTGATGTACAGCATGTTTAACGCATTTATAATCAGTTGATTATTCATTGAAGTTAACGTCAATAATAATAAACTACAAATATTACCAATTTATTGGTAAACGTATCATCTTTATTATTAATGTATCTTGGTTTGTTTTTTGGGTTTTTTTTTTTCATCTTCAAAATTATTATTTTCCTCAGAAAACGATCTGCACGAACTCGTGAAGAGATCTGCCAGTAGCGCCAGTAGTTCAGGTGAGGATGCTGATCTGCACAAACTTGTGAAGAGATCTGACAGTAGCGCCAGTAGTTCAAGTGAGGATGCTGATCTGCATAAACTCGCGAAGAGATCTGCCAGTAGCGCCAGTAGTTCAAGTGAGGATGCTGATCTGCACAAACTCGTGAAGAGATCTGCCAGTAGCGCCAGTAGTTCCAGTGAGGATGCTGATCTGCATAAACTCGTGAAGAGATCTGCCAGTAGCGCCAGTAGCTCCAGTGAGGATGCTGATCTGCAATAAACTCGTGACGAACGATGACAGTAGCGCCAGTAGTGACGTAGACAATGTGTAAAAACATAAATACGGCATGAAAAGCCAGATCATATGGCTGGTAATGGCGCAACAAATATGAAATCCAGTAGCACGCATTAGTCTTTCGTTTTCGCAGATATAGCTCGCACCAGCATATATACTCTCACTTCAATAATATACAGACACGTGCTGGTTTACTTTATCTCGTCTGGTATATTAATCATCACTCGTGTTATCCATGTTATTTATGACTCTATGAAACCCACTTTTGTGCTGATAGTTTGCCGATGCGGAAACTCTGTTATTATAACTAGCATATAAACCTCCAAATGTTCTTATAATGTTTTCTACTTTGTTAATTCCAAGAGGAGAACTTATGTTTGCCAATAAACTTCTTCCCAAATAATAGCATTGCTGCCTCAAATATTTTTTACCATTGTACGACCTTTTGACTTTGTAAGTTTGTCAAGTTTATAAAGGGAAATGTGCGGACTATACCAGGATATAATGCCATAAAGCTTATTCCTACCTTTTTCTTGTTTGTTAGGTGGGTTTACGCCCTATTTAAGGTTATTTGACTTCAATGGCGGTTAATGGGTGAATAAGCAACAACAGATGTAACCAGATGTAAACTTGTTGTAGACCGAGTCCAGTAGATTAGGAGCAAGCAATGGTAACATCTTAATAACGTGGATGCAAGGAATTCTATATAAAACGAATTTGCCTCTTGTCACTCGATGTACTGTGGTCATGGTTTTAGATCTTAGACTGCCGGACTATTGATCTACCCTCGATGTACCGCCCACAGGTTCTCGTCTCGCAGTCGACTTCAAGTCTATGAAACAGTCACACAAGTGACACCGGCAGTAGCATTCTAAAATATAATCAATTCTACTTACTACGTCGAGACATTGATTCTAAGATACACCCAGGCCATCTTGTTTTGCACTTCTTTTATTTGCTGTCTGTTGTATACGTCGCCCCAAATATTGGCGGAAATAAATGCGCGATGGCTTGGTATAGCGTACGAGAGTTGTCTGAGTCTCGTCCACTATAGAAACTCTCGCGAGAATACGATTGCGGCAGTAGCGGGGTTGGCCATTTAAGAAGTTACACTCTGCTACACCAAAAGGTAATGTACGATTCCAACAGAGTCAGAGTACGACAATTGCCAAAACAGAAACCTCGCATATAAACGATAGCCCTATATAGCCATGGACTGTGCACCAGAACATTCTAGAAGGGTTACGGTTGTTTGATATCGTTAGAACCCATGTTTTCTGACGGTAGTAAATCGCATACAACAAAGATGGACTAGGTGCAAGATACAGCATTTTCGTTATTTTGGGATAACACTTTCTTAGTTTGAACAGATTCTAGTTCAGACAATTTTGCAGATTGAAACCCGTCCGGGAATCGAACCCACGACCCTCAGAGTTGGGCACCGAGTCGCCAGCAGTAAATGCAGGCCTCCTAGACCACTCAGCCACCCGGCCTTCTACAGAAATAGAAAGTGTTATCCCAAAATAACGAAAATACTGTTAATCTCCACTTTCTGAAAGACCCAAAAATTACAATAGGTGAAAGATATGTTACAATCAAATATCGATCGCCAAAGGCGTCTCGCCGAGGACAGTGGCTTTTCGACATTCTAAAGCACAACTGGTGTCTGAGCTTACCCTCAATCAACCTTTGCCTAGAACAGAGTAAACATTTTAAATATATAAATATGAGGTAGGAAACTTTGATTCATTGACTTTCAGTTTTCACAATTAGTACTGGACCAAAGTCATAAAAGGAGGAAAGAAAATGTGCATTTGTATACAGTAGTTTTACTTGAAAAATTAGCCATATTTAAGTTAGTATTTTCTAAGGACTGATTAATTGTTAATGCAAAATAAATTAAATCAGATTAAGAAAAATAAGCTCTGATTTAATTTGTTTTACATGCAATATTCGGCATTGTCGGTACGTTTTCGCAAAGCTGTCGACATTATGAAGATACATTTACACAAATATTATCTAAAATAGAGAATCAAATAAATCGATCCTCGTCGAATCTATCTTTAAGTGTATATGGTATTGACTGGCACTCTGATTTTACGCTACAATTTGTTTTTGCCTGTTAAATTCATAATCGCTCGAGTTGCGTGACGTTTGTCTTTCCAGTCCATTTTGGGATTGGCGAGAGAGGGTCCGGGAGGTACTACAGGAACATAAATGTCTTGTTACTACATTCCTACAATTAACACACCTACAATTTAAAATAAGGTAGTTAATTGAAATGCGAATGTAAATTCCAACACATATTAATTAAACTAGACGATTTAACCTACCGAAAGATTGGCAAGCGTTAAAGTACCGACACGGCAAAGTACACTCCTCCTTATACAGAAGGGACGGATAAGTGCTTCTTTGTACACGATATGCAAATAAGGTTTGTTAAGGTAGACTAATTAAATACAGCTGTGATCTCGAGTAACGAATCATCTCCTACATACACTACATTCATTACCTTCTTGATTTTAATCATTTTCTTTTTAAACGTTTTAGTTGTTTATTACTATTTTATGACCTTTTTAATTTATTTCTAATGTATGTTTCCCTCACAATTATTGTTGGAATACACTGCCATCATATAAGTGAAATACCCTTAAGCATGCAACGCGTAAAACACCAATCATTCGATCAATCAATCATTCGCTTACTTTGATTAGGAGATACCTGGGACCTTACATGTTAGGTCCCAGGTGATACTTGATAAGAGATTGTCATCTCTATGTTGAACTTTTTATGTTATTTGCATTCTAAGTGACACAAATATAGCATAAATTGGGGGCATTAAGAGTGTAAAGACGTTGCTCAGTCTGATGTGTAAAGGAAAGCTGAACCTCCGTCAATCTATCGAACTTAACAATTTCCAGGCCGCTGCCTTTCGATACTAGGCAGCCCCATGCTTGGCAGTAATACTTCCAACCGGCCGAGAGATAACGGAGTGATACTTTCAACCGGTCGAGGGGTCACGGACAGTTACGTTCTACTGCCACATAATGCAGGAACAAATGGCGCTAACTCTAACAAGATGAAGTCGAGGAAGCACGGAATATAATGTTCAACAGGTTACGGGGTCACTGAGTGTAAAACACCATCCTCCGGTAATCCTCAGAGTGTGCATGACGCATAACTAGCCGCGGCCCCTTTCTTAATCAGCAAGAATAACGAACAGAAAATATTTGATAAATTTCAGGATTTTTTTATTATTTTCAATGAGGGGCAAACCCGTTAAGCCAGACTACAATAAACACACATATATCCTTGCTTCTGCATGAGTTCCATTTGTCGGTGGCTGGTCCTGTATACAAAAACATTCAAACTGCTTGCCTACAACAATTTAGTAGTTATATATATATATATATTGAAATAATGAAGTGAGAAAAATTTGCTTGCCTCCACCGGGATTCGAACCCGGGACCTTCGGGTTACAGGCCCAACACTCATATATATATACATATATTTTGAATTAATGAAGTGATACTCTGTAGCTCAGTCGGTAGAGTGTTGGGCCTGTAACCCAAGGTCCCGGGTTCGATTCCGGGTGAAGGCAAGCAAATTTTTCTCTCTTCATTTATTCAAAATATATATATAGAAATATATATATATATTTCTAAAAGCAATCACACTGGCACAGGGATGTAGATTAATTAAAATCGATGAATCATCTTA